>BHFT01035767.1:0-18371 GCA_004320025.1 Laticauda laticaudata
GATGAAATGTCAGTCGACGGATGCTGGACGGATAGAGAGGATGAAAAACGGACGCAGTGAGTACAGAATGGAAGCAACGCGTTAACCAATGGATCAGAAGTGTTTCTCTCCATTTTACATCCTCTTTCCATCCATTGGTGCTGTGTAACAGGGGCTTTAATTGCTTCTAGGATTTGGGTCAGTTTCATCTGCAGGAAAATGGCTGAATCAACTTTTGACATGCCACTGATTTCTGGGCTCCCTTCCCCTTCAAGAGATCATGTGGTGATGATTCCACATGGGTTTATTAGCTTATTGTTTCTGCTACAAAAGGAATGATTTCCAAGCATAACTTTCTGAAAGGGTCAAGTAATCAGAAGGATGGGTAAACCAGAAATGACTCTGATCATGGACCTTTTTTTTCTCTCAAATACACAAGGCACAGTGCAGACACACAAAAGTTTATTATCTCAAGACAAGTGTTTGCTGTCAAGGGAAATCTCCTGAGAGCATTCTAGGTTATGAAAATTTGTCCCTAGTTTAATAGTACCTCTCATTAGAGATTGACTCCTTTATTAAACCTCCCTGCTCTCCAAGATCTGAAAATACAATATAGAATTCCTTGTCTGTGAACTTGCTTTATTCAATTGATTATTTTGAGATACTCATATTAACCTGGAAGCTCACTATCATATAAGGAAGAGCCAGAAATCTACTTTTGAGAACCATCTGGCATTTGTTAAATGTTTTCCTTGGACAACTTGATCAGGAAGTTACCCAGAAGGTGAATGCTAAAATGTGTAGAAAGTACAAATAGCTTACATAATTCATACAAAAATATGTATTAATTGTTCTCTGGCATCTTATTCAGAAACAAAGGATAGTGGCTGAAAAATAGAAACATATTGAAGAATGTGGATCTTTGGTTATTCGGGTTTTCTCCCGTGTAAAATTGGAAGTATCTAGGTGATGTTTCGATGAAGTCTCATNTTTCGATGAAGTCTCATTCATCATCTTCAGGCTTGTTTCTTCAGCTCTGTGCTTCTCAGAGTAATGTGAGCTTGCAGCTGCTTGCATAAGTCAATTTCATAAACTGCAAGCAGTAGCATAAACTGCTTGAAGCCTGAAGATGATGAATGAGACTTCATCGAAATGTCGCCTAGATACTTCCAAATTTACGCGGGAGAAAACCCGAATAACCAAAGATCCATATATAAATACCCGCAACAACCTCAGAAAACAAATATTGAAGAATGTATACACAAAGTCTCTAAAAGGGGTCTGCTTGAAAGATGTGCTTTTTTTTCCAATTCAGAATAGAGCTGGAAGGGATCTTGGGGATCTTCTAGTCCAAATCCTGCTCAAGCAGGAGATCCTGTATCATTCCAAGCAAACAGTTGTCCAATCTCTTCTTTAAAAAACCTCAGGTGACGGAGCACCCATGATTCTGAAGGCAGGTTATTCTACATTAATTGTTCTCACTGTTAATTGTGCTCACTGTTCGGAAGTTTCTTCTTAATTCCAGGTTGGTTCTTTGGATTCTGTGGTATTCAATGAGTAATGGACAAAAATTAAAAGAAACAAAGGTGTCATACTCCAATCAGTAAGTACAGAGGAAAATATTGTTTAATGAAAATATGAAATTGAAACAGGGCAGACAAAAGTATAAACATTAGAAAGATATTGAAACTTAGAAAAAAAAATATAATTGAATTTAGAAAGGAATGAGATAATTAAAAGCAAGGTTGAGAAAACTAAGGGAAGGGAAAATTATTGAGAAAACATTAAAATAGTAATAAGATATGGAATAGAACACAAAGTTGAATATGAAATTGAGTTTGTGTCTATATGGAGAAGTGATGAGCTGGGACCATGCTATTCTCAAAAAAAGATATTTTATTTGTATTATGTATTGTGAAAACCCAAATAAAATCTTTACAAAAAAAAAGAATAGATCACTCAAAAAAAGCAAGTGTGCAATTAATGGAGGTTTCTAGATGAATTTTCACATTGCCTAAAAGATGGGAAGCATCTTAAAATGTTCTTGATTCTGGTTACAATGTAGACAAACAAACAAATCTGGATCCTATTCTCTTTTCTCTGGAAGAAAACCAGCTGGAGAAGGAACACTGCATATAGCTCCTGTGATCAACCAATCATAAACTCTAATATGAATACAATTTTATTGGGAAATTATGAAACTCAGTAAGCATATTATAACATTCAGGTTTGGGATCACCTACTGATTTTTGATATATTGATCTTTATTGAGAGCGACTGTTTCACATAGTTGTAAATGACTGCATTTTTTTCATTGGTTCAAAATAGCTTCTGTTCAATTGTTCCATCTTTCTGACAATTTAAATCCTTCTTCATAAGATTTTCTTTGTACTCCAAATAGACCATGAATAGATCAACAAGTATCATATACAAGGCTTGTAGAGTTAGTGGCCAGTTTTGACATTTCCACTTGAAGCAAAAGTATTCAAGAAACTTATTCTAGAATATTGCACTATGACCATGACTAACAATTGTCAATAGTTATAAACAATTTCTCCAAAATGCTTTTTTCCCCCTTGAAATTGTTTCACTTCTCATCCAAGCTTCTTCAGTTCTTGGATGAGAAGTGAAACATCTTTAAAGAAAAAACAAGTTCAGCTGCCTTTTGAAATAGCACCTTTGAGACAACCATGACCTGTATGACTGAGAATCTCCATAGACAATTTATTAAGCCCATGTCACACTGAACCAACGGATGCAAAAAGGATGTAAAATGGACAAAAAAGCTTGCCATCTATTGGAAAACACGATGTACTCACTGCCTCCGTTTGGCTTCCTCTCTATCCGTCCAGCATCCGTTTATGGACGTTTCACATCCACTCCAAAAGTTTTGAGTCTGCTCAAAAACTTTTGCGGAAAAACGTAATCCAGTTTAGTCCGTTCTGCATCGCTATGCATCCGCTACGCATCCGTTATGCATCGTTACTGTATCGCTATAATTCCGGTAGGTCATCCGGCTACGCATCCGCGCAACTTGCATCCACCAGATGCAGGGAGAAGAAGCAGAACGGATTGCCAGACGGATGCAGAATGGACAGAACAGAATGCAGCTGGAAACAAAGCATTTAAAAACAGAAAAAACGTTCGCAGAGCGCGGACACATCTTCGATATTTAAGGATGTCTAGAGATGCCTAGAGGATCCCTCGAGGATCGCCTAGCGGAAACCTATATTTTCCTAGAAAAAAGGGGGAGCAACTCATGCTGCAGTCTCACTTTCAGCCGCAGCAGCCCCAGCTGGCAGACCACTGCAGCCTCTATCTGACTCTTCTCTTCCACAGCACCAGTCATGTCCACCGTGGACTGGAACAGAAGTCCTTTCGGCAGCCAACCATCGTTCTGCAACAGGTTTGAAGCCATCTGCAGGCTCTGTGAACTCTACTGCGAAAGAAACAAAGAGGCAAGCCAAAAAGAAGTCTGGGTCCGACAGATGTTCACGCAGAAGAGCAGGAGCTCAGGGAACGAAGACAACTCGGGTGTTCCCAAGAACTTCAGAGGATGCCTCCAGCCATTTTTGATGAAGTTTGTTGACAGCGCCTGGACACCCCAGGTTGACCAGCAGAGCACCAGCCTTCCGCCCCAGCCTGGACACCACTCTTGCGCACCTGCCTCCGGGACCACCTACAGACATGCAGTATGGCTGGAGGGTGCCATATCCAACACCATCAGCCATTTGTGTAAGAGAGAGTGGTGCTGGCCATCAATCGAAGAATACAAGGAGGAGCTCCCTCCAGTACCCTCCACTGGAAGAGGATGGAAGAAAGTTGCAGAGCAGTGTATCAGAAGTGGAACTTCCCCACACCGTTGGAGCCATCGATGCAAGCATTGTGGCCTGCAAATCCCCAAAACAAACTCAGGCTCCATTATTTCAACTCAAAGGGTTCTTCAGCATCATCCTCTTCGCCATGGTCAATGCTGACTACAAGTTCTGACATCGATGCTTCAGGCAAACGCTCATCTTCAGATGCCCCAGGTAACAATGCCAGTGTCAGCTCAAGGAGGAGCTGGAAACAAGCTCACGTGGGTTTCCCTGATCCAGACCCCCTGCCCAACGACACGCAAGAGGTGCCCTACTTCATTCGTGGGGTTTGACGGCCTCTCCCTCACACCTACCTCATGGAAGCCTACACCTCCAGACGCCTCACCCGTTAAAGAGAATCTCAACTACAGGCTGTCCCAGAGCAAGGCGGGTGGTGGACAATCGCCTTTTGGCATCCTGGCCAACAGGTTCCAGGTACTTTTCTCAACCACCATGCAGGCATCGCCCCACAGACTGTGAGGAGAATCATGGAAGCTTACTGCATCCTGCACAGATTCAATGCGTACCCGCTACCCAAGTGTTTATCAGGACAGGCTTGTGGACCGTCAGCAAGTCAATGGGACATGGAGCTTGCGGGATGGAGGCAAGGAGTCGAAACCTGATAGACCACTGAGGATGTGCAAGGCCCCAACGAGCCTCACATGAAGGGAAGAAGCAGCGCAACCTCCTGAGATGCTGGCTGAGCAACGCCCACAGCTGGAGCAGTGGGAGTGGCAAGACAGGATGGTAGATGCTTAATGGATGCTTCCTTCAGCCTGTCTCATCACACGGATGAAATTGGGCCATGTTATGTTGGTGGGCCTACAATGAACAGGGCTTTAAAAAGAGTTGTGTTTGTGTGACATGTGTGGATGATTATTCAACTATTCATTAATGATAATAAAGGGCCAAAGGTATGGCATACTGGGAGGGTGGACCATACAGTCCCACTCATGCTCTGCACTGGCAGTTATCTCTATCCCATAGCTATACCCTCCCAGAGGTATCACTGCCATACCCACTGCTTATCTTAACCGATCCCACAAGCATGCAAAGGCTTAAACCAATTTCTAAAAGTTTCCACCCAGACTTATAATCAAAAATAGACTTTATTAACAAGAAGCTATAAAAACAAAAATGAGTCTCGCGGCATCCTTTTGGTTCTCAGCTCATTGGTGAAGAGTCCAGGTGCTTTGGAGGATGGCCTGTGCTGGGGTGCTTGTCATCACTCCCCCAGAAGCAGAACGCAGCAGAAGCCGCCAGCCCCAGAAAGCGAGCCCCGTGCTGCAGAAGCCCCCAGGTGAACCAGAGTGAGGGCCAAGGGTGGGAATGGTACCCTGTTCCCCTCTTGCCAGGGCTGGCAGCAGATGGCTGAGCAGCTTGCTGTGCTGCCGCATGGTTGTGGCGTTACTGGCTGGCAGGAGGCTGGAAGGAACCAAGCCTCAGAAAGGCTGGCAGGGGGGCAGGCCACCACGGCTGGCAGGAAGGCTTGCTGCAGGAAGGCTTGCAGGCAGGCAGCGCACCAAGGCTGCAGGCAGGCATGCACCAAGGCTGGCAAGAAGGCTGGCAGGGAGGCAGGCCACCAAGGCTGGCAGACAAGACCATGAACCAAGGCTGGCAGGGAAGGCAGGGGCAGCCAAGCTTTCAGCAGAACTGGCTGGGCAGCAATGAGGCTTGCAGGAAGGCTGCAGCAACGGCTGGCAGTCAAGGCTGGCAGGGAGGCTGACAGCAAAGGCTGGCAGCAAAGGCTGGCAGGCAGATATGCAGGCGAGGCAAGGCAAGGCAGCCAATCCATCTGGCACAGCAGGTCTTTCCTCTGAATGGCTAACCTGCTTCCCGAGCTTGCTTCCGGTTATATCTGTGGACTGGACCAATGCATCCTCCCCGCCAATGAGCAATTAACAACCAGGCATTCCATTAGGCTTCCGCTGTGGCATTCCGCTGTGCATCCGCCTTCATCTTGCCTGTGCAATCCGCTCTGCATCTGCTATATTCCGTTCGCGTCCCCTTTGCTGAGGCCCTCCGGAAGCCTGCGGATGCACCAATCCGGCTGCCCATCCGCTTCAATCCACTGGGCTTCTGTTTCGCGCATTCCGCCCGTGCGCCTCCCGCGTCCATTTATCCGCTCATGTTAGACACATTTTCTGTCCCTTTGAGAGCGGGATAACAACGGATGGAACATTTTGCTCGTCCGCTGTGTCCTTTTTGCATCCATTGGGCGGTGTGACATGGGCTTTAACAACACTAGATAAATTGAGTAGAACAAAATGATTTGTTCAGTTTTGCATGTCATTCTCATTCAGTTTTACTCCTTTAGATAAAAAACCCATCATTTTTGGGGATACAATACTGAGTTCTCATAATTTATAAATAATTGCTGATTAGGGAATGTTGGAAGATTTTGCATCTTGCTATTTTATGTTATCCATTCCTCCATCAAATTTTGAAAAACTGAAATTTTAAGGAATGTCCAAGTCCAAAATTTTAAACTACAGAGAAGATAAAATAACTGTTCTCTCCCATACACCTTTTACAAGATCCTGAAAATGTGCTATTTAATTTTAAGACTATTAAATTACAGCTTGACATTTAAAAACAATGATTAGGGAACTGCTAGAAAGAAAGGGGTGAAAAAAAGTATCTTCCCCTTCCAAATTTTGAGCCCTGCTGCTACATTAACTGCAAAAGTTCAGTGGTTTCCATGCAAGCAATATAGTTTTATATCTAGTTTTTAGATTTTCTTCTTTGCCTCATAATATTCTTCCTTCCTTATGTAAGATTTATGACCTCAGACAAACCATCTAATTTGTTGTTTGTGTACTACTTACACATACTTTCAGGAGGCTATTAATAAATAAAAAAGAGCACCAAATTAAAAGAATTATTTGTCATTTTATTAATAATAAAATAAACTGGAAAGCGTATAGATTTTAAATAGATTTTGAGCATTCATAAATCATTTCTGGTTACTTCCTTAGCCAGACTACTGAGGATATTTTTTCCCCTGATGTTTATGTTAAATGCAAAATTAATTGGTAAATTTGATAGATATAAATGACATTCAGTCCTTGTACTCAGCAGATTATTTATTACACTTGCTAGATACGCTTGTATCATAAACTAAATTTTAAAGTGTGCTAATGCTATCTAACTAGATTTATGAGTGAAAATTGGAGATCACATTCCTAAATTTTGTGAATATGCTCCTAAATGTCTCAAGATTCCCTCCCACAACTTTTTTTAAATAATATTTTAAATGATATAATCACATTTGCTCAACCAGCTTCAGTGAGATTTTTCCTTCATTCTTTCTGGATTGGAGAATGCTGGTTTTGCTATCTGATCCTAGGCATCTATTCCATGGAATTCTGAAAAATTATTTAGTATTTTAGTATTTATTTAATTTGTTAATTGCTTACAAGATGCAGGTATATATTTATATATAAACATAGTTATGAATACATTAGATAGATACTGATAAGAAAAATAAGAAAAAACAACAGGACAGGGATGGTAGGCATAATTGGTGCGCTTATGTACGTCCTCTACAGGCCTCTCAGGAAAGGATGAGGTCAATAGAAGATAGTCGAAGGTTAAAGTTTTTGGGGTTTGGGGAAGAAACCACAGAGTCAGGTAGACAAACATTGACCACTCTGTTGCTGAAGTATTTTCTGCAGTCAAGTGGATTATGTGAGCAGAACCCAGTAAGGTGGCCTTCTGCAGCTGACCAATGGGGATTTTGTCAGCTCTAATTGTTTTTAAGTGCTTGCCTAGGTCTTTAAGCACAGCACCCAGTGTGCCAATTACCACTGGAACCACCTGCACTGGTTTATGCCAGAGTATCTGTACTTCCAGAATCATGATATCTGGGGTATTGTGTTCCAAAACTTTGTCACTCTGTATTCAGAAGTCCCACAGTAGTTTTGCATGCTCATTTTCGGCCACTTTTTTAGGCTTATGAATCCACCAGTTCTTTGCTACAGGCAGATGGTAGTTGTAACACAGGTTCCAGTGAACCATCTGAGCGACTGTATTTTGACATTGTTTGTAGCAACAGTCTTGTTGCAACAGCTCAGTATGTGATCACTTATTATTATTGTTATTGTTATTATGTCTCTGACTGCTATTTTGACCTTTTTATCTCTCCCTCATGGTTGCTAGGATACCTAAAGGCCCTGTCAAACTGCCCAACGGATGCAAAATGGACACAATGGACAAGCAAAATGTTCCATCCGTTGTTATCCACTCTCAAAAGGGGCAAAAATTTGCATAACTGCGGATAACACGGACGCGGGGATGATGCAGGGCGGAGGAAGCGATGCGGAATGGAAGCTAGCGGATGGAAGTGGATGGGAGGCAGGATGGCACATCCGGCAGGCTTCCAGGGGCCTCAAGCAAAGCGGACGCAGAACGTATGCAGACGGCTATGCAGAGCGGAATGAAAGCGGAGGCCGGAAGGCAGAAGCTAGCGGATGCACCAGTGGAGCCGAATGGATTGGCCTGGCCCGTTAATTGCGCATGCGAATATAAAGGAAATATAAAGGGAAGCAGCTCGCACGTGGCCAAGCATTCGGAGGAAAAGACCTGCTGCAGGATAAATCCGAGCCTTGCCTGGCCCGCCTGCATGCCTGTCTGCAAGCCTTGCTGCCAGGCCTTACAGCAACAGCCTGCCTCCCAAGCCTCCTGGCAAAGCCTCCCTGCCAGCCTTTGCTGTCTGCCTGCCGCAGCCGTGCTGCCAGCCTGCCTTCCAGCCCTCGCCTGCCAGCCTTGCGTTTGCCAGCCTGCCAGCCTTAGCTACCAGCCTGCCTTCCAGCCTCCCTGCCAGCAGTCTGCCTGCGCAGTGTGGTGCCTGCCTGCCTGCCAGCCTTGCTGCCTGCTCCCTGCCTTCCTACCAGGCTTCCTGCCAAGCTGCCTGCCTGCTTTCGTGCCAGCCTGGTGCCAGGCTTCCTACAAGCCTTGGTGCCAGCCTTACCTGCCAGCCTTGGTGCCTGCCAGCCTCCCTGCCGCCTCCCTGCAGCCAGCAAACCCCACAACCATGGGAAGAAGAGAAATCCAGCAAAAATCCTTTTGTCGCCATCTCTGGCAAGAGGGACAGGCACCTCCCACCCCCTGGTCCCTGACCTCCTGCTTTGCTGGGGCTTCTGCTGCTCGCGGCTCACTCTTCTGAGTGCTGGACTTCTGCTGAAGCTGCTCCTGGTGGTGGGTTTCTGCTGCGTACTTCGTGAACTGCTGTGGGTCCTGCTTGTCCTGCTCGTTGCTCCTGGACTGATGTTCACTGCTCGTGGCTCCGTGGACTTGCTCGTACTGCTCATGCTCCTGGTATTGCTCGTCCTCTCGTCCTGCTTCGTGCTCCTGGTCCTGCTCGTGCTCCGCGTCTGCTGGTGCTTGCTGCTGCTGGTGCTGCTGGCGCATCCTGGTGCTTACTCCTGCTGCTGTGATCCTGGTCCCTGCTGATCCCTGCTGCTCTGCTGCTGCTGCTGATTGGATGATCATGATGATGATAATCCTGCTGCTGTTCTGCTGCTGCTGCTGATGATGATGAGGATGATTATTGATCCTGCTGGTTTGATTGATGATGATGATGATGATGATTAATGAGGATGATGATTTGATGATCTGCTGGTGCTGCTGTTCTGTTGGTGTGGAGGATCAGCCCCTACCACCTGGGAGCCCTTCGGATGAGGGCCCATTCTGTCCTTACCAAGGGAGGAAGAGGCGTATGCAAGGAATCGGGAGAGAGGCAATACTTCAATTGAAGAGGAAAACATTGAGGATGAGGTGCTGAAGTGGCTGAGAGAGACCATGACTATCTGTGGCGTGAAGGGACACCGGCTGTACAGAGACACCAAGCGGGAAGCCAGCTGCTTGGAGAGATGAGGATGAGAGTATGGTGTTACACTTCAGAGGTGCTCCTGGCTGGTGGAAACATAATGCACACCTTGGTAGCCTGCTGAGACCCAGACTTCTTCCAGCCGAGATCAGTCCCGTCTCCAGGAAGGTTCTGGGGAGCGTTCCATGCTGGAACCCGCGGACAGCTGTTTGTCGCGATGATGACCACGTGGAAGATCCCTGGTGCGGTGGGTGAGAGGAGACACTCGATCCACCACAGTCGTAGCCGCATCCACCACCCCGCTCCGCCTCCGCAGAAAGGCAGAGAAGCCAGACAGCAGGAGGGGCTGAGCCAACACTGTTCCTTGCTGGAGGATCAGGGACCACATCCGCACCAGCATAGATCTTCCTCTCTCAGCGTTGGTTTTTTTTCCCAACCCCAAACCGGGGGGGGGGACTCCTCAATTCCTCCAACGCAAAAGCCCTTGCCTCCACCATATATCAATCCAGGCCCTGAGACATGGAGATCCCCGACGAGTTAACCAGGTGGTGAAGGACAGATCAAGGACCTGCTTCACAACACTCCAGACGCAGAGGAAACCTGCTCCCACCCAGTCCAGGTCTGCTTCCTCCACCCCAGGTTGATTCCTTCCCATACAAGGCTTCCCACAGCCCCTCACCTACCAGGCTACGGCTACCCAGGAGGTCCAGCAGCACAGCAAGCAGCCCTTCCCGTCCAGGCACAGAGACATCTGATGACCCGTTAGCCACGGTTCCACGTGATGCCACCGATTGCCAGCCACGCCAATTGATGCCACCGATGACAAGCATGCCACCCACACCACCGATGCCACCCACGCCAGTCCTCAGCCCAGCCTGCAGGGACCAACAGCCCCACTACACTACTCCTTCCTCCACCCGCACAGCCAAGCCCGCCTCAGTACATCTGTCATCAGTACTGGGTGCTGGACACCTGTTGTCCCTTCTTTGGGCGCAGCACCCCAGTGGTGCTTCAGACCAGCACTCCACACCACCCACCTCCACAGCACTGGACCCTTCACCCTTGAGACTGGGCCACCTCTGAGTGACCAAGAAGAGTGCCAGAGACTGACTTCGGACTTTATTTGGACACTTGATTTGGGTCATTTTTGTTTTACAGCTTGTTTGATTCAATAAAGTTTATTCTTTGATTGACACACTCGCTTTCAATTTCTTTTTTTTAATAAAGTCTTGGTGGAAACTTTTAGAATTGCATTGCTTGTGGGATGGGTTAAGATAGCTGTGGGATGGGCAGGGATACTTGTGGAATGGGTATAGCTGTTGGATGGGTTAAGGATAGCAGTGATAGATAAGCCTGCCAGTTGCAAGCATATGGGACTGTATGGTCCACCCTCCATGGTGCCCACACCTATGGCCCTTTATTAATCAATAATAATGTAAAATCATCCACGACATGGTCAACACAAAACACAACTCTTTTATTAAAACCCTGTTCATTGTAGGCCCACCCAACATACATGGCCCAATCTCATCCGTGGATGAGACCAGGCTGAAGGAACAACCTAATCATCTTTCATCATCCCTGTTCTTGCCACTCCACTGGCTCCAAGCTGGGGAGTTTGCCCACCAGTATCTCAGGAGTTGCGCTGCTTCTTTTCTTCATGTGAGGCTCTTTGTTGGGGCCTTGCACATCCACATGTGTCTATCAGGTTTCGCCCTTGTCCATTCCCCAGGCTCCATGTCCCCATTGCCTTTTTGGAGGTCCACGAGCCTGTCTGCGAAGGACCTGGGAGGTAGCGAGTGTGCAGAGATTCTGCAGATGCAGCAAGCTTCCACGATCGTCCTTCACGCTCTGTGGTGATGCTGCATGGTGGTGAGAAGTACCTGGAAACTGTTGGCCAGGATGCCAAAGGCGTTCTCCACCACCTTCCTTGCCCTGGGACAGTCTGTAGTTGAGATCCTCTCTTCACGGTGAGGCATCTGGAGGTGTTAGGGTTTCATAGAGGTAGGTCTGAGGTGAGAAGGCTCATCCCCCACAATTGAAGTAGGGCACCTCTTGCGTGGTCGATGGGCAGGGGTCTGGATATGAAGGCCCACGATGAGGTTGCTTTCCAGCCCCTCCTTTGAGGTCACTGGCGTTTGTATACCTGGGCATCTGAACATGAGCCGCTGCCTGAAGCATCGATGTACATGAACTTGTAGTCAGCAGTGACCATGGCAAAAAAGAGGACGATGCCTGAAGAAGGCCTTGTAGTTGAATAAGTGGAGCCGGACTTGGGTTGGCGCTTTGCAGGCCACTGTGCTCCCATTATGGCTCCACGATGTTTGTGGGAAGTTACACCTCTGATACCACTGCTCTGCAACTTCTTCCTTCCTTACTTTCAGTGGAGGGGGGCCTGGAGGAGCCCCTGCAGGTATCTTCTGATGATGCCTGCACCACTGTTCTGCTGACCACAATGCTGATGGGTTGTGTGGCACCTCAGCCGTACTGCATGCTCCTGTACATGGTCCCTAGGCCAGGTGGCGCAGAGTGAGTGCCCAACCTTGAGCCCAGGTTCCAGGCTGGGCCGGAAGTTTGGTGTTTTGCCTTGGTCAAACCTGAGTGTCAGCACTGCACAACTTCATCACAATATGGCTTGGAGGCAATCCTCATTTGAAGTTCTGGATGCTCCGAGTTCTTCGTTCCTTGAGCTCCACCATCAGCTTGTTGTACCAGTCCGTACTCTGCTCTTCTCCCAATCCATCTTCGGACCCACACGCTTCTTGGCCTCCTCCTTTTCTTCCCATAGTAGAGTTCACAGATCCTGTAGATGGGCTTCGCACTGTTTCAGAAGGCATGGTTGGCTGCCCAAACAGGACTGTTTTACGATCCATGATTGACATGATGGATGCTTGTGGAAGAGCAAGAGTAGATGTGAAGGCTGCAGAGGTCTGCACAGCTGGTCTGCTTGGTCTGGAAAGTGAGATGCAGACGAGTTGTCCGCCTTTTATAGGCAGTATAGGTGTCCCTTTGCATTCCTCTAGGGCATCTTCTAGGGCATCCTCAGGCATCCTCAACATCCTAAATACATCCGAGATACTCCCCATACGAACGTGTTTCCGTTTTTAAACGCTTTGTTCGTGCTGCATTCCGCTGTGCATCCATTCTGATCCGGTCGCATCCGGTTCGGCATCCATTCGTGCATCCATCTGCATCCGTTCCGCTTCCTCCCTGCATCCGAGCAGATGCGAGTTGCGCGGTATGCGCAGCAGATCCCTAGCGGAATAAGCCGATTGCGTAACGGATGCAGAACGGATGTGGTGTAGTGATGCATTAGCGAATGCAAACGACAAATTGGATACAGTTTCCGCGCAAAAGTTTTGAGCAGCTCAAACTTTCTAAGCGGATTGAAACGTCAATAATGGATGCCTAGACAGATAGAGAGGAAAGCAAAACGGAGGCAGTGAGTACAGTCGCGTTTAACCAACTTGATGGCAAGCTTTTTTGTCCGTATTTACATCCTTCTTTGCATCCGTGGTTGCAGTGTGACAGGGCTTAAGTCAGCTTTTGCAAAACTGATCTTTGGTAATATGGTGTTGAAAGAAATTATTTTATTCCTTGTTCATTGCGGTTCAGGCATATGCCAAAAATTGTAATCATTTAAGCCTGGTCCCACTAGCCGATGGACGCAAAAATGTATGCATTAAAGGACACACGCGGATGAGCAAAAATTTTGGGGGTGGCTCCATCCGTTGTCATCCGCTCCAAAAAGTGAGTAAAAATTGGAGATAAACAGAACGAAAAAAGAACATGGAGTGGCTTAGGATGTACTTGGGGATGTTAAACAGATGTTCATAGAAGCCCAGCAGATTTGAAGCAGTGGATGGGAAGCTGGATGACAAACTCCAAAAGGATTCCAGGGAGAATTTCGAACAGACACATAGATGGAAGGGGTGGATGCATACGCGGATGAAGCGGATGCATCATGGATGCCATAGGAAACAAAGGGAGATGGCGCGCGGATGTATATCAGATGCAAAGCATGCACCGCGCATGCGCGGAGTATGAATTCCATCAGCTCCGCAGATATAAAAGGATGCCAGCACGCACGACAAGTCAACATACAGGGGAAAGACGTACTGCCACATACATCTTGCAGAAACACCATGGTCGGCCTGTCAGGCAATAAGAGGAATCCCGTGCCTACTTGTTTCAAGCCCTGACAAGGTGAAAGGCCAGAAACCAAGCATCCCACCCCCTTGGCAGCTGACTCTGAATTCTGCTGCTGCTGGTGGTGGACCAGCCCAAGGCCTCAAAGCCCTGCTGCTGAAGGCCCTGTGCTGAAGCCCTGAAGGCCCTTGCTGAAGCCCCTGCCGAGGGAGGAAGAGCAATTGAAGGAGAAGGGAGAGGAGGAAAACAGTACACTGTTCCGAGGAGCATGAGGATGAGGTGCTGGAATGGTTGGCTGAGGAGAACGAGTAACCTCTGGAGAAAGCCCAACAGACTGATCGGGACACCCAAGAAGAAAGCAGGCCACTTGGAGAGATAAGGGCAGAGAGCCTGGGGGTACACTGCAAGAAGTACTCCTTGGATGGTGGAAGCACATGCACACCTTGTATGCCAAGCTACACCTCAAGAAATCCGGGCAGGCAGCTATTCAAGCTCACTTACAAGGAGATGTACGCCATGGCCCAAGTGCAGTTTCCCACCTGAGGGTGAGATCCGCCCATGGAGGAGGCAGCCCCTCTGAGACCCCTCTCGCCTCAGACAGCCCACAGACAGTCAGTCCTCTTCCAGCCAGGAGCCAGCTACCCTTCCAGGTAGGTGTCCTCAGAGGCCCCACAGCAGAGACCCCCCCAAACAGCCTGAAGCTCCCCATGCCGGCAGACTTGGAGATCCCGTAGCGGGCAGAAGAGGCAGACTGGGAGGGCCAGACCACAGTGTTTGCTGTTGGGATAAGACACAATGAAGACCAGCACAGAACTTCTCTCTCATCTAGATCCACTTGGACAGAGCATCCTCGGGCCGGAACACCTTCATCACCTACGAGAGCCAAGACCCTGGAGGGACCGTGCCTGAGCGCCCAGTACCAGGTGATGAAGCAGAAGATCACCGCACCATCTGAAACAATCCTCAAGCCCAGCTGAAGCTCCTCCTACCCAGTCCAGAGGCCCCACTCCGGCCAATGTCACAAA
Organism: Laticauda laticaudata; assembly: GCA_004320025.1. Taxonomy (NCBI): domain Eukaryota; kingdom Metazoa; phylum Chordata; class Lepidosauria; order Squamata; family Elapidae; genus Laticauda; species Laticauda laticaudata. The sequence continues at coordinate 14,841 of BHFT01035767.1, forward strand.
AGCACCTAGCGCCACTTCCAGGTGCAGTTCACAGCCCTCCAGGCATGTTCAAACCCACCTACCAAGGGCTCACGAACACTACCAGGACTTCCCATCAGCAGACAGACACGAAAACTTCCCAGGTCCAAGCCACGGTTCATTTTACATCCATAAACGCCAGTCCTACCCAGCTCAAGGACCAAAGACAGGCCCCACTACACTCCTCCGCAACCCTTCCTCCACCCCAACAGCCAAGCCACGTTCAATGGATAATCTGTCACAAGTATTGGCGCTGACATGTCATTCAAGTCTTGAGTAAGGGGCCTCGTCGTCCTCTGGGACTAGGTCAGCTCTTGATAGCTTTCTGACAGCACACCACACTGTTGTACCTCGGGCCAAGCACCTCAATGGCGCCTCAGACAGCACTCAAGGCCACAATCACACGTCCACAGTCCCTCGCTGAACAGCCTGAGACCATGGACATGACTCAGAGTGACTGAGAATAGGTCAGGACTGAGTTGTTTACTTGTTAAAAGTTTTATTTGCTAAGACACTTTACTTGTCATTTTGCTTGGTTTAATAATCAGTAAAGGTTTTACCTAGAAAAGTTAATAAAGGTTATTTTGCTAAAGACACTTAGATTACTTGGTTCATTTTTGTTGTCTTACATAAAGTGTGGATGATTGAATAAAAATGGTTAACGCCTTTGCATGCTTGTGGATAGATAAGGATAGTTGTGAGGGATAGATAAAGCTGCTCTTGCAAACATAGTGGGACTGTATGGTCACCATCCCAGCGAATCCGGATTGATTTTCTCCCCCGTTTTATATAGGAAAATATCTGTTGTTGCTATGTGACCTTCTACATTACTCTAATATACTCCCAGACATTCCTATAATATAGGAAGATACATCCATGATACAAACGTTTGTCCATTTGTACTTTAAATATACGAGATCATACGCTTACATCCTTTCTTATTTCCGTGCTACTAATGTGGTAGACGTTCCGTGTACCTTTTTGTTTCCTCCCTCTTTCCGTTGCCAGCGGATGTGAGTTGAGGGATGGGCCAGAGGATGCCAGAGAGGAACAGCAGACGTTTAATGGATAAAATGGACAATAGAACTTTTTTGCTCGTAAGTGTCACGATGCTACATCGTACATCGGCGAAAAGTTCATCCGTCACAAAGTTTTGTGCAGCTCAAAACTTCTTGCATGGATGAAATCGCAGTGGATGGATGCTCGACAGATAGAGTGTATGAAACACGTATGCAGTGAGTACATAACGGATGCATAGCGTTTTTCAATGGATGGCAAGCTTGCTTTAACATTTTACATCCTCTTTGCATCTGTAAGTGCAGTGGGACCGGGCCACAGGTCCCCCTATGATGTTATGAGGTTTGGCACTCTTTTGATATTTCAGTCAATTGTGTTTTGCTTCATTTTTTCATTGCAAAAGAAGATTACTAGAGGAATGTATGAATACCATTTCGTAATTTCTTCAGAGCCCACAGATAAGAAGTTGGGTGAAATGTCAATATTTGCATCATGTTCGTAACATTTCCTCTCTTTTGTTGTTACAATTTCTGTTATTTTGTTTGGAATTGGGAATTTGGGAGCTTCTCCCAAAATCTACGAGGAGCCAAACTTGGAAAAAAAAATCTGCCTTGTTTCTGCCATGATTCCCTTCCCCATATTTCACGCAAGAAGAGCTTCATTTATGAAGATATTTCCATGTAAGCAGCATGCCTACTTTGTGACTATAACTGAGGAAGAGTTCTTAAACCAGACATCCTTCCAATTTTCCATCATTATATTAACAAAAATCACTCCAAGATAGAAAATGCTGCTATGAGGAAAAAACATCAAAATTGACAAAAGCATCAAAAAAGAATATTTAGAAACATGCCTGTCTCTATATAGACAATATATCTAAATGTCAGACTCTTTTCTATATCTTTTCAGAAATGCTGATCTGGATCCATATTTTCAGTAGCACAGAACCACAGAACCTAGTAACCTGAAAAATAAAAGCAATGGATGGAAACTAATAAAGGAGAAAAGCAATTTAGAATTATAGAGAAATTTCCTGACAGTGAGAACAATTAATCAGTGGACTGATTTGCCTCTAGAAGTTGTTGATACTCCAACACTGGAAGCTTTTAAGAAGAGATTGGATAACCATTTGTCAGAAATGGTATAGGATTTCCTGCCTAAACAGGGAGTTGGACTAGAAGATCTATAAGGTCCAATTCTACTATAGATAGTCCTCAGCTTACAATAGTTCACTTTTTGATCCTTCAAATTTACAAAGCACTGAAAAAGTGATTTATGACCATTTTTCAGACTTATGACCATTGCAGCATTTCCATGGTCATGTGATTTACATTTGGCTATTTGAACAACTGACTCACATTTATGATGGTTGCAAGGTCCTGGGGTCATGTGATCACCTTTTGCAACCTTCTGGCTAGCAAAGGCAATGGGAAAACCAGATCCATTTAACAACCATGTTACTAGTTCAACAACAACGATCCACTTAACAAATATGGTAAGAAAAGTCGTAAAGTGAGACAAAACTCACTTAACAAATTTCTCACTTAGGAACATAAATTTTGGGCTCAGTTGTGGTTGTAAGTTGAGGACTACCTGTATTTTTTATTCTGTTATTCCTTTAATAATGATAATTTTATTAATATATAAACCATTCAAGCCTCAGTTTTAGAGTTTTAGTTAAGATTATTTTCCTTAAAGTCATTTTCTCCAAAAATAGAAATCCTTGGCTGCAGCTTTTTCAACAGAAAGCTTTTGGGACAGAAATGGTGGGTGAAATTATTTTTGCTAGAAAGAAACATTTTCCTAAATGCCTTTTTGTAAAAGCAGCATGTTTGAAAGGAAGTGGTGAAGTAAACCTTTTCGGAAGTTGAACTCCATTAAAGCTAATATCAGGAAAAAAAAGAGTTCTCATCAGCTTCAGCCCTTGAAAAATCAAAAGGGGCTGTGATTTAAATGTTAGAACATGGTAGCTTGAGTGTCCAAGGGAGCTCAGAGAGTCAGAAGGATGGCCATCTTGATGATGAAGGTGAAAAAAGGAACAGGATTCAAATATATGGTCTCCATCTTGGTCTTTGGTTTTATGGACACTCCCAATCTTTGTGGATTTTCCTGAAGGAACAGAAAATTGTGGCCTTTAGATTCTGATGAATTATATCTCAGGTGTCCTTCAACATTTGATATGCTTCCCCAGAATTCTCAAGGATAAAGATGGAGATATCTGCATGGCTACCAGTTGTGATACCTCATTCTGGTTAAGTCCATACAAATAGCTGTTACTATACAAGATGCGATAGTATGTAAAGTATGTTGCTATATACAGTATGGAGGCCAAATTTAGGAAGTTTTTTACCCAGCTGATGAGGCAGTTAGGACTTTTCCTGGAATAGCAAGCTTTGGCTACAGTGACTCATATCCTTATTGTTCTGTATATAGAATAGTAGACTCCTAACACAGGATTCTGATTGGCTAAAAAAACTGAATGGGGATTGGTTCAAT
>BHFT01035769.1:0-25902 GCA_004320025.1 Laticauda laticaudata
GCATAGGAACTGAGAAGTGGTCTGTGGTCACCACCTGCAGAACCCCAATCCTTTATTGGGGATGTCTTGCTAACCGCCTCTGCTTTCCACCTGTTGTCTATTCCATTTGCACAACAGCATGAGAAATTGATTGTCAGTCAGTGTTGCTACCTAAGTGGACAGTTTGATTTCACAGAAGTATGATTGATTTTGAAGTTACATTGTGTTATTTAAGTGTTCCCTTTATCTTTTTGAGCAGCGTATAATAAATTCCACTTCAGGTTCATCTAAAGTAGCAGCTGCTTCTCATCCACTTAACTGTAGAAGCGATAACCACCAAGATTAAGGTGCTATAAAGGTTTGGAATAAGAAGGCGGCATGTATGTTCAGTTCTGCCAGCCAAGTTTAATGTCTAAATCTGTCAGCTTAGCTTGGGAAGTTATCATAATTCAGCAGTTTTTAAATCTGAAAGTTGTTTCAAGATTTATTGGAGATAATCGGTGTTGATTAAGCACTGACATTTATAACACTAACACTAACACAAACATAAATGCACCGTGTTTCAATCGAATAACTGTGGTCAGTTACCTCTTTCTAGGATGAATGACAGTAACTGGGACATCAGTTTTAGCTATTTCTGTTGCAATAGGGACTTCTATTAATAAATGAAAATGTCTCCAAGGGGAGAAGCTGATCTTTTCTTGGCATGTTTGCCCATCCTAAATAGGGAGTTATTTGAGATGAATATGTATTCATTGGAAGTTAAAACAGTCTGTACTATAGCATTATGGTAGACATAGAATGCTTAGAATCTAAAGATTTTGTTGGTATATTTCTTCATTGTGATTCTTTATACATGGAGTAGAATTGACATGAAGTAGAATTGTTAATTTCCTGACCTTAGACTATATGTAAAGAATCTGTTTATAATTGTTAAGTGGTTAAAAAAAATAAGGACAGTAGTTTAGACTGTAATTATTCCAGTTTTCAATTGCTTCTTAGAGAAAAAGTCTTAACATTATAATCTGATGATGGGTGCTTCTGGATGAAGTTTGATATTGCATAATAGTTCTACTTTATTCAAAAAAAATTGTAAAGGGCCTGGATTATATCATCTTCCATTTGTTTCTAGTAACCCTGTCAACCCACAAAAAGGAAACTTTTATTGCTTTTAATATTTTTACTTTTTTTTCCCAAAAATTAGAAATTTAATTTTTAAGTAGCAACATGTACAGATAAATTCCTCAGTAGGCTCTGATTTGAGATATTCATGACTTTCCATTCTGTTGATGGAAGATTTCAAAAAATTACATGAAAATAGAAGTAATTATTTAGTGTTCTCATTACAGCCATATACAAAAAGGTAAAGTGAAAAGGCAAAAAGGAGCAGTAAATGGATTTTGTATTTAAAAATGGAAATAAAGATCAAAGGGGAAAAGGGAAAAGGAGTGCAAGGCAAAAAGAAAAGGAAAAGGAAAAAATATGATTTCAACTTTTTTCAGTTCAGTGGAATACAAAGTATAGTTACAGCCTCGCCTTTTTGCTTTACATTGCTTAGTAGATGCAAGCCATTTCTATAACAACAAAGTAATCAGGTCATCTAAACCTAAGACCAAAGTTTCATTTTTTTTTCTGTTTTGAGCATAAACTCCAGAAGCTGTTTCTAAATAGATTTCAAATTTACATAAAGATATAGAATGTCTTACTTAGGCCATCTGACTGATTTCATTCTTATTGATCCCATAATTTAAAATTAATCAGTTCTTTGATGAGTTCTTTGATGAACATGACACAGAATCTAGTGTTGCTACCTAACCAGAATTCCAAATTCAGTGGGGCTGAATTTATAATGCACAGTGATTCATGTATGCTGTATGTAATATGGTCCTTAATGAAGTGGGACTGGTAACAGGTGGCATAATTTTATAAATTACCATTGGCCATGATAATGATGTGTTTTTAGATGGGATCCCAGTTGATGTACAGATTTGCTTTCCTTCTTTCATCCCAGCATTTTCTCTGGCATTGAAGTCCTTGAGTTATGACCACAATTGAGACTAAAATATATGTTGTTAAATGAATTTTGCCCCATTTTATGACTTTTCTTGCCCCCCATTGTTAAGTGAATCACTGCAGTTGATAAGTTAGTAACCTGGTTATTAAGTGAATTTGGCTTCCCCATTGACTTTGCTTGTCAGTAGGTTGCAAAATTGCATGATCCTGGGACACTGCAACTGTCATAAATTTGAACCAGTTGCCAAGCATCTGAATTTTGATTATGTGAGCCGAGGTATGCTGCTATGGTGGTAACTATGGAAAAAGTCACATTTTTCAGTGCCGTTGTAACTTTGGTTACTAAATGAACTCTTGTAATTCAAGGACTACCTATATTGACCTATGACAATAACTCTGAAAACATAAGAAAAGGCAGAGATTTTTTAGATGCTCCACAGGAAATTATGTGATAGGGTGTTCATCTCAACTCAATCTTGGATACTAGCATCCAGGAGCAAATTTTGAATTTTCTTTTAACACGTAAGCAAAAGATCACTGCTATTTCTTGGAGCTGCAATTTGAAATTGAATAGTGTCCTATAAAACTGGATATGTTTTCTTTAACAAAGAAATTTTGACATTTTGCTTTGGGGTGAAAGTCACAAAGAATCAGTATTACAAGTTTTAGACAACTCTTTGTTAATTTGAAAAGAACTAGAGTTGCAGTTAGACTAAATAGCAGGAATGAGGGAGCGCTTAACATACTCCCCCCCCCTTTGAACTTTACCATTTTTTATTTTAGCTGCTCCTGGAGAAGGTTCCTGTATCTTTNATAGCAGGAATGAGGGAGCGCTTAACATACTCCCCCCCCCCTTTGAACTTTACCATTTTTTATTTTAGCTGCTCCTGGAGAAGGTTCCTGTATCTTTCTCCTTGTGGAGAGAAAGTAATTTTCAGGTAAACTTTCACACACACAAGTGCTGTGAATATCCTTGTTTCTGATGCTGTCTTTGATTTTTTTAAAAAATAAATATAATGGAATAGTGATGCTTTTAAAAGAAAAGGAAAACATGCATCTTTATAATAAAAGATACCTTGACACAAGCATAATGTGTCACATGATAAATGCAATGATCAGTAGGACCTGTGGAGTAAAACTGATTAAAATTAATGTAGCTGCACTGTTTCTGTGTAAAGCAGCTTGAAACCTTCTGCATTTGCTTTCCCAGTTTGCACGCTCTGAGCATTGTTATGCATCTCCATTTGCAAGTTTAGGATTCTCAGAAGACACCATAAGCCAATCAGTGCTTATCCTCTATCTCTCCGGCTTACCAACAGGAGCGTGCAAAGAGTTTCCCAACAGCTTTCCTCTGACTTTGTGTTCAATAATAAGAATAATAACAACAAGAATAACTTTGTTGTTTGCTTTGTTTTATAAAGCAAAACAAAACTGCTGCCTCTCTTTCTATCTTATCCATGTTTTTTCAGGATTTATCTTAATGTGTATTTACCTGTGTATGTATGTGTGTGTTTCAAGGAATCTGAAAGGTTGTTTTAGACTAGAGGAAGTTATGTAGAAGAAAGACATTTTTAAAATATAAGGGGGGGAAAGTCAATTGACCTCCCCCCCCTTCCCCAATCCTTCCCGCTCATCTGGAACATAGTTAACTGTTGTTTTAAGAAGCTTCTGCAGTTGTGAAAACAACCTGGTAATGTGTCAGAAGTGTTACAATCAAGAGCTTTTTCAGGCGCAGCAACAAAAAAGGCTGGATCCAGGGAGTGATTAGAGATAAACAATCTGAGCAATCCATACGGGAAGCGAGAAACTCTAAGGAATAAGCTGGTGACTAGGGAACAGGGAGAGGGGTGTATTTCATTACAGCTGCTGCAATGGCTAGCTTGAGCCTGGAAGCTAGGAGGTGGGATAGGACAAGAAATCTTTCCAGTGAGAAAATAGCCTGCTCTTCTTGGAAACTTTGTCATTCAAAAGAAAAACGTTCTTGAAACTGGCTTTATTATTGTTTCCAATGAACTGAAGGTCAGAAATAAATTGATTCAGTTTCCTAACAAAAACCCATAACGTTTAAATTATTGGAAAAATCAGGGCTCTGTTTTTTGCAGGAAGGAGCACTTTCTACACAGGTGGGTAGCACTCAGTATTCCATACCTGCTTTCTGTAATTAGGAGTGGTAAAGAATCCTAGAGCTGCTAAAGATTTTTTTTAAAAAAACTGCAAAATTTTCTGTGAAATGGAAGGGATCCCTAACCTTAATTATGGGACTAGGAAGAATATTGAATCCAAAAGTAAACTCTCACTGTTGAAACAAAAAACAGAATTTCACTGTGTGTCTGTATTTATATATAATTATATAATGTTTAGCCATGACTGAAGAGACCAAAGGAATGTGCAAAGAATTATTATACTACTATTATTAATCTTTTTTTCCTCTTAAAACAACTATCCCTGCCAAACGATTTATCAAGTTCAAAATTTGGCATCTGTTAGATTTGCAGCACATACCAAGAATTGGATATGGAATAGAATGTTGCTCTTAAAGAAGCTGGTATATGGAAAAGTGTGTATATATTTACAAGAGCCTTGCTTTGCAAGATATACTTGTTAAAACGGGTTATAACATGGCTTGCAGTTTTAATGAATGACTAATGCGTTTAGGATTCTTTGTAAAATGTTGCAAAATGTTAACAGATGTTGTGATCTATTGAAGTGTTTATGGGCACAACTTTGCCCCCCTTATTTGTTGAGTAATTCCTGGCATTAAATAGAGATAAAACTTAAAAAGTAATTTGATTTATTTGGAAGCTTCACAGGCTTCAATAACAATTGCATTGAAATTTATTTGCTGTCTTTAAAGACAAAGCTCACCAAAATGCATGACAGCTTTTTATAGGGGATAAAAACAATTTTTTTAGCATGATCATTGCTGCTGATAACATGCATTTAGAAATTCAGTTTCTGTATCTTTTTAAATTCAGCCCATTTAAATCAGGAGAAACCTAGAAAACTACAGTATAGAATGCTATATATTGTGTGTTGTTCTTGTGTATTTGTTTAAACTTTTTTCCCCAAAAAACAAGAGTGTTTTCATTTTATAATGCTGTTTATGGAGTGGGTGAATAAAAGCACGGGGATTCTTACATCAAATGCAACCTGAGCATAACAGAACCAGATTAATGTCCTCAGAAGCGATGCTGGAAAAGAAATTAGCAATTGGAAGCTAGTGCTTTTTGCCATGCCTCTGAGTCATGTGACAGATACTCTTAATAGAGTGTAAATTGCCTCTTCAGTGGGATCAAGCAGTCACTAACTCACTGAATGCACATTTCAAAGGAGGTGTGCCTAAGTCCCGTGCCAAACTGCAGGTAAGTTTTTTATCTTGTTTCTAGTTTAACTGAAATCAAACTCCAATATAAACCTTTAGCATTTTAACTTATGCACAAAGTTCAGTTTCTTATTGTGTGATTAGGTATTTAAATGCTGGCAAAAAGTAATATGATCCATATCCAAGCCTTCAGAAAGTGAAGGTAGATTTAAATGTTTCTCAAATGATTGTAGCGTAATAGTTGAAGCGATTAACTTTGTCATTGAACATTAATTAACATATGAAAACAGGGATAAACATAATTTTTACGGTACTTTTTGCTCTTAAAAGTTTGCTAGTAGGGCACATTGTACCTTCATGTCAGTTTTTAACTCCTGGAGACGGTTTTCTTAGGAAGGCTTTTCCAATGTGGTTTGCCATTGCCTCCTTCCCAGGGCTGAGAGAGAGAGAGAGTGACTGGCTCAAAATCACCTAGCTGGCTTCATGCCTAGGGCAAGACTAGAAGTCATGATTTTTTGTTTGTTTCCAGCCTGATATAATACTTCTTTTTTTAAATTTTAAAAAGCTTTATTTAGTACAGAAGATTAAAATATACAAAAGTAAAAAATACAGCATTATACAAATCAACATCATGACACATTCAATAGTGAAACCAATCATGTTTTCCTCTGGTATAGTTTGATAGTGATTTAAATATTTCATAAAAATATTAAATGGCAGTTACTTCCTATCCCTTGTGAAATAACTCTATTAATAATATATAATAAATATTAATCTATTATTACTTTTTGATTATGACTATGTATTTTTATAAATAAGTCATTCATATAGCTAAATCAAAATGAAAGAGGAATAAAAACTAATAATCTATGATTTCCTATCCTTTATATGGTAGTATATTTCTTAGAGTCGAGTCCTTACTTCTTACTTTATGCATTCTTTTTTTTTTTTGATACCATACTTCTAATAGGGCAGACTAATGTCAAGAAAGTAAACATTCTTGGCAAAAAGTGAAGAATGCCTGCAGCTATGACTGAGTGCTCAGAGTTCAGCATTATTGTTAACTTGCTCTTTTGTTCTGTTTCTAAGAAAAAAGGAGATACTGTAAATATTTAAATTAGGAAGTCAGTGTCCATTAGTTGTGTTCCTAAGTGAAGAACAATCTAAAGCTGAGATGATCTTTTTAAATAATTTCTAAGCAGATATGGGAATTTTTTTTTTTATATGCAGGTCAGGAATTTGTTAGAGAGGAACTGACATAGCAAGTTATTAGTCACATTGGGGATTAACACATGTATGAAAATTTAATTTTAACATTTCTTTAAAAAGGATTTTTAAGCAAAATAACTTAATAGAATAAGCCAAATAAATTTTAAATAGGAATGCTGCAACTTCATTAAATGAAGCTAACATTTGAACCAAGAATGTACATTATTCCAAATGTTATAGTGTAAATGCAAAATTTCAGAGGATACTTGTGATTAATAAAGTTAATAAATGCAACAAAGCTTCTTGAAAAGACTTTCCATTAAATAGTAGGACATTTCATGACCACAAGACAATAAGCCTACGTGATACACATAGCAGCTGGAAATATTTACAATAACACTAGTTTCAAGAATGGTTTCTGGTTTGAAATATTTTGTAACAAAAAGAGTTAACTTGTATAGTAAGATCTAAATCTGGATGGCATGTGTAACCATAGAAGAGCGTTCTGGGATATAGCAGCTTAAGTCCAAATTTGATTTAGTCCTTTCCATACTATTAAAGTAAAGCACTGACTTATATGTAAATAGAGATAAAACTGAAAAATAGCACCTAATACTGAGTCAGCAGAGCATTTTGATTCTCTCTAATGCACACTTTTTTGGCGGAGTAGTCTTATAAATCTTGGTTTCTTCTGTTCTTCCCATTTCATTTCCTTGTCATATTACATTATAAGCCTGACATGCCTTTTTGAAATTTCTAAGAGATATTTTCTGCCTCAGGCTTCAGTTTAATGCTTTTGCTTTAGATTATTTTTTTTTCTATCGTAATGTTTTTTTCTTATTCTTTTTTTAAAAAATATTTCATTAAACAATTTCCCTCATTTTATAACACCATTTTCATTTTCAACATTTCATTATCGGTGTACAATTCATTTTACATACATTTTAATTATATATACATATATCTATATATATATTCCTTTGTATATATTGTTCCACTATAATATATACCATGTATTTTTTATTATCATACTATAATTTCATATTCTTTATTTATCTTTATATCTATTATTTAACCAATTATACCATGCATTCCAAATCAAATAATATTCGGTTTCTCCTCTATCTTTTATTTCCATTGTTAGCCTATCCATCTTGGCACACTCTAATACTTTCCTTATCACACTTTCCTCAGACAGTATAATACCATTTTTCCAGTTTTGCACATAAACAATTCTAGCCACCATTATTAAATGTAGCATTAGATATTGTATTTTTTGCCATATTTTCCTGTTGTTATGCCTAGTAAGAATATCTCCGGTTTTAACTCTATTTGTTGTTTAGTTATTTCCTCAATCCATCCTCTTTTCCTCATCAGTATTATTTTGCTACTGGGTCCGTCCACCACATATGATAGTATGTTCTTTGATTCTATTTACATTTCCAGCATTCTGGTGATCTATTTGGAAACATTTTTGCTAGTCTCACTGGGGGCAGGTACCATCTGTAAAACGTTTTATATTAATTTTCTTTGTATGCTGCTGACACAGTCAATTAATAATCCCCCTCAATTTTTCCCATTTTTTTAATTCTATAGTGTAGTCAAAGTTTTATGCCCACATTATTATTTCCTTTACTGTCTCTTCTTCCATTTTAAATCCCAATAAATAATTGTATAATTTTTTTATCAGTTTTTCCTCTGAACCCTGCAATATCTTGTCCAGTTCTAGTGGGTTTTTTTTATAAAACCCTTACATTTCTGCATCTTTCCTAAATCTTGTCTGGATTTGCATATATGGCCACCAATCCCTGATTTTTTTTAGTTCTTGTTTCGTTTTTAGTTTCCCTTGATTATTTCGGATGTCTTGGTATCTTGCCATTTTGTCTAAATCCAACATATTGGGGAATATTAGTGCATCCATAGTTGATAACCAGACCGGTATTTTATTGTCGTGATTCCTTTTGATTTTTCCCAGATAAGTAACAACACATTTCTTATTTGATGTCTCTGAAAGTAACTATGCATTTTGTTTTTCACATCCCATATGAATGCATGCCAGCCCCGTTGTAGGCCATGTCTTTCTATTGTCAAAATTATTTTATTTTTTAGGATTATCCAATCTTTTATTCATGTGAGAGCTGCTGCATGATAATACAATTCCCAGTCTGGAAGGGCAAATCCCCCTCTATGTTGACTGTCCTGTAATAGTTTTAACTTAATTTGTGATTTTTTTTACTTAGCCAAATAAAGTTTGTTATTAATTTGTTTAAGTCCTCAAAAAAATTTCCTAGTTTTATTGGTATTACCTGGAATAAAAATAACATTTTTGTAATATATTCATTTTGATAGTTGCAATTCTTCCTGTAAATGAGAGTTATAATTTTTCCCAATTATCCAAATATATTTTTATTTGTTTTACCAATTTATTATATTTATCTTATTTAATCGATGTACATTTTACTGTTAGCCACATTCTGAAGTATTTAACTTTTTTGGTCATTTGCATCTCCATTTTTCCCTCCAGTTATTTTTTCTGTTCATTAGTGAATTTTTTTGTTATTATCTTTGTCTTGTTCTTATTTATTTTAAGACCTGCCACTTTGCCAAATTCCTCTATTTTCTGGACTAATTTGGGTCCTGTTTCCAGTGGTTCCTTATAATAAATACGAAATTGTCCACAAATGCTTGGACTTTATATTCCTCTTTTTTTATTTTAAGGCCTTTTATTCTTGTTCACATCTAATCTGTCCAAGTAGCACTTCCAAAGTTAAAATGAATAACAACGGTGATAATGGAATCCTTGTCTTATACCTTTAGAAATTTGAAATTGCTCTGTTCTATCTCCATTTATTATTACTCTTGCTGTTTGTGTGGTATATATTGCTTGCACCATCTTTACAAATTTCTCCCCAAAGTTCATGTCTTATTCTTAATTGAGTTTTGTTCTAGATCACTGTGATTTCTGGAAGAAACACATTATATAAATGTAATAAAATATACATATAAAATAATAAAGATACTATCATTGCATAATACATTTTTATATACAAGTCCATTCAGAAAGAGCATTAGTTGCATGATGTTCTTCAATATACCTCCATAAGATAGGAAAATATATAAGGTATTTTTTGTTTAGCAGCTGCCTCATTTAGCATTTGCACGTACAATGGTTTTTACAATAAATAATATTAAGTAATTTTACAATAAATATTTGCATTTACAATCTCTGTAGTTTGGTAAGACAGAAAAAAGCTTCACTTAGGAACAGGTTCACTTAATGACCAAGTTGGCAGTCCAGGTATGGTTGCTAAATCATGACTACTTGTAATGCATTTTTGTTTTGCTCTGTGACTACATATTTTGTTTGACCTATTTGAGGACTTCTGGACAAATTGACAGCAAAGAACTTGGAAAATGAGATTTATCACATATACAAAAAAGGAAAATGGCCCTTGAACAGGATTTTTGAAGGAAATGCTGGCATAGTAAGAACAATCATACAAAGGCAAAAATTAAAGTGAGGAACTCAGAAGACTGCAAGTAGGCAGGGAGATAATTGTATGAAAAGTAGCAGTCTAGACAAAAAAAGCAAAGCAGTTAGAAGTAGAAGTAGTATCATTCGTCTTTTTCTAAGATAGATATATAGAATTTATTAGCAATCTTGGGTAGTTCAAACCCTCCTGATAGGTCATTCAGGGATCAGAAAGCTGAAGTAAAGCATTTTATCCAACCAAGGTGGGTTCTTGGTGGTTGATGTTCATTATTTTAAGATAGGCAAAAATATCACCTTCAAATTATTTTCAACTCTCAAACTTTGATATGGCATGAAATTGTGTTTATTTGGCTGAATCTACATGGTGGTTGATCTTTTGATTTGGTCAGTCATCCATTGAAACATTATTTAAAGGGAGGAAACATGGCACACCCAGTTGAAGAGAGGGTGCTGTGCACCCAAGCCAGCCTATAATATCTTTCTAACCTCTTTAGGACACAATGGGCTACAATACTGAAGGTAAGTCTGGTGAGGGGGAAGTGGCAAAATGGAGGGGTGATGGTGGTAGCTAAGCTGCAAGGATAATGAACAATTTAGCTTCCATTAGTTACTTTTAACATTGGATTTCCATTCTATTTCCATTTGATTAGAGCAGTCCAGTTGCAAATAATGACTGTTGTAGTCTTGGTGATAAAAGCAAGACAAGAATACCTTCACAAATAATACCTCTTTTCTTGCCAGTTTCAAAACTTGCCAGTTTCTAATCTTAATCAGAAACTGGATGGGGGAAAGCCACACAAGAGTATAGACGAGGTTGCTGAATTTCATAGTTGGGTTTCCAAAGTATGTTATGGTGTATGGATGTAGCAAAATTGTTGCTAAAGGAAGCATAAATGCTGGTGTTGTTTTTAAAATCCATCTAGAAATTGTTTGCTAATATATAAGATAATGTGATTCCAAGATGCTGATACAGTTCTTTGTACTACTATTTGGAAGGTATGTTATCAGTCTTTTCCTTTTTCGATGATTCTGTGAAAATAATAACAGAGAAAGAAATTGTCAGAGTTCGTATTAGACATGGCAATAAATCTCAGGTCTTTAGAAACTCAGCCCTATAGTCAGTACTGTAATTAGATTACAGCAGAAGATTTTCAGACTCCAGAAGGCTAGATGGGTTATTTTATTGCACATATAAAAAAAAAAAAGAAAAGCCAACGTGGAAGATTTGCCTACTTAGGAATCAAGTCTTGGTCTTTTCCTCCCACTCTGGCAAATCAAAGGACCTTGAGAATTTTTCTGGCCTTGAGAATCAGAGACATGTGTTCCATGTTTACATAACAATTCTGCCCAGCATGACTTGGTTCCTGCCTTACAAGGTTTGGCTTTTACAGAGTTGGGGAAAATACTGCCAGTGGAAGACAAAGATTTGAAATTCATTCTCTTCAAAATTCCATAACTCTGGCAGGGTAAAATAAAATAAATAAAAAAAATTGCTTTGGAGTGCTTAGAAATCTTCAATAATCTGAAATTATTTATTTGTCTATGTAAATTATGCAAAAAAGCAAGCAATATTTTCTGAAAGAATAATGCCTGATAAACAGTAGTATGAGCTATTTCTTCATTAAGATAATCTTCAGAATACATTCACTGATGGTGTTGTATCACGAGAAAGAAACTCCTGCATACAATGGTCTTCTGCATATGACCTCCTTATCCTAAAAGTCTTACCTGTTTTGGATTTAAGGAGTTTAAATATGTGAGGAGTACTGCAATGTTCTTTTGTAGCAACTGAATTGGTTTCATTAATTTTCAGGTTCAGCTAAAATATCTTGAAAGACTGGGTGGTAACTTGGAAAAGATTTAGGTAAATTGGAAATTTGGAAGCATTGGTACTGTACCATTATACTATGTTATACCTTCTACCTTGTTCAGAAGCATATGCAAGTAAAAATAAACAGACACATCTGTCCTATATATTTTTATTCTGCCTTTATTGTTTTTATAAATAACTGAAGGCAGTGAACAATATTTCATTCTTCTTCCTCCTCCTACTTCCCCTTCAACAACAACCCTTCATATGAGTTGGGCTGAGAGAAAGTAGCTGGCTTTCATGCCTAGGGCAGGACTAGAACTCACAGTTCTCATGGTCTCTAACCTGATGCCTTAACCACTATGGCAAATTAGTTAGTTTCATCTTTTTAATCCACAAATCTTCTCCATTTCTATGACTTCTATCCAGATTGGCACAAATAGGAGCAGAATTCCTTATGCGCTTGGATATTCTTATACACAAGATTTCTGATTTTATCGAGAATTCTACTTGGGGTGTGCATGTTCCTTGGTACGAACTAGGGAATGGGGGATTTTATTGCCCAGGAGAATATTTGAAGCTCAGGGTTGCAATGAGGGTTCTTTGGTGCTCTCTGAGCTTGGCTGTTTTGTTATAGACATTTCATTACCCAAACTAGGTAACATAATCAGTACTAGTCCATCATCACTAACACTGGTGATGTTACCTAGTTTGGGTAATGAAACATCTGCAAGGAAACAGCCAAGCTCAGAGAACACCAGGGACCCCACATTTCAACCCTGAGCTACAAATATTCTCCTTTATTTATTCTACTGGACAATAAAATCCTCCATTCCTTGGTTCATACTTTGACTTAATTTAATAATTAAGAATAGGAACAAGGAGTATCAGGGATGTTGAGGGTAGTGTCAGGCTCCTAACATACACTGGATTCTCAGTTCAGACATGGTATCAGTTCTTGAAATTATTTTCAATATAAGGAAAAGTATTTTGATCAATCAGCATATTAATGCAGCTTAGTAACAGTGCACTCAGTACATAGGCATCGTATATCACATCTAGCTACAAAAGTGTCAGTCATGGATCATACAGATGATTAATTGATCAAATTATGGGATACAGTTACCAAAAAAAGTGTGTCAATAGCTATGTGGTTATAGAATGTAACTGTACAGGTCCTGCAGCTCAAATTTAGCTAATTTCTGAAGAATGGATTCTCTTGGGTTACTTATCTGTGAGGAGCAATATGTCGCACTATATAGAGTGGAAACAGAAACTTTTTCCCAGGGATCAGGAACTTTAGTTTTTGCCCCTGAAGGTTTACAAGTGTCCTGTGATATCAGTGGGAGGCTGATCTTTATCTTAGTTTTTTTATGACAAGGTGCATTAAATTTACCTGCTTGAAAGGCTTACTTAAAACAAAGAACAAGAGTACCCCTGAGAAAGGTGATTTGCACCAAATTCAGTGGTACAATCTTAGTGGCTTCGGAAAATTCACAGAAACAGAGTGTTCATTTTAGTTGTGGAAGCAATCAAAAGGAGATGAAACTTTTGTTAATGTAAACAGTACTGTTAAACTCGATTTTGTTGAGGGCCACATCAGGGTTGTGTTTGACCTCGGGCTGGGATGGGTATGGCCAGCTTGACGTCACTCATGTTGGGAATGCCTGTGGTCCAAGCGCTCTGCCAGTGAAAATGGGCTCCCAAGCTCGGGAGGGCCGGACACGTTTTTGCTGGCAGAGGCACTGTGGGCTGGACTGTCACTGCTTCCAGGGCCAAGTCTAAGCACCCCGCAGGCTGGATACGGCCCACAGGCCTTGAGTTTGACACTCCTGATCTAAAGTGTTGATAACTTTCCCAATAGCTTCTTTTCTGAATGTTCCTTGCCTAGATCATCTCACTGTATGTCTTTTGTATTTTGCTATTTCTACGGTGCCTGTTAAATATTTGGTATAATTGGGAAAAATAAAAATAGTATCAGCATTAAATTAAAAGTCACTTGTGTATTTCTGCCTTCACACAGAGATAAGGGGCACTACCATGTCTCATCAGCTGTTAACCAGCATGACACTGTATACTCCCCCCCATTTTTACATTAATTTGTGTGTGTGTGTGTGTGTGTAAAATAATGAATCCTAGTTTTTCTGCTTCTCTTGGATCTGAGAAATCCCCAAAGGATTCTTTGGTCAAAAATTATAGTGATCTGCAGTAGTGGATTCTAATTAATGAGGCAGGAGATATGCTTTCTAACACTTACATAGACCAAAGCTTGGGTCATGTATGCCTATTCAATTGGGACTTTGAAGAGGTATAAAACATTTCATTGAATTTAACTGTTCTGTGTTTATTTTCAGTTATATCAACTGAAGGCTAATATAGTATAGCTACTCATCAGAGTTATAAGATGGTAGTGACCCAGTATGGAAATTATATTGGCTAAGGGAAAAGCACCACAGAGGGCAAAAAAGCAGCTTGCAGAAATAATGCATTTTGTGATTAGAAATCAAATATTGTATTCTTTTGTTGTCATTGTGATTACTTCTTTTTCTTAGCTCATTTTTCCCAGAGATCTAAAACATTCACATATATTTTAATACCTGGAACTATTAAAGGTCAAACCCTGTTACATTTCAATCTGAAAACAGATTTGCATATTTTTAATATTTCAAGGGGGGGAATTAGTATTGCCGAGTTTTGTGTAGTCTCAGGGAAACTATTCATACCTCTGCCCTATATAGAGGGTAAATAAAGAGATTTACCAGATTGTTACTCACAGTTTGTTTATATTCTGTCAGCTTTGATTCTTTAGATTTTGGCTGCTGGTAGCTGTTTTGAAGAGACTATCCAACTGAGAGCAACTGTAGCTCACAATGCCATCACATTGCCTGCATAAAACCCTTAGGAAGAACCTTTTGTTTGGCTTTCAAATAAAATCCATTTGTAAAAAAATAATAGGTATTTTTGTCCCCTGTTAATTATAACTGTAGTTCTGTGTAATAGTTCCAAGCCAAGTTCTTTATTTGTGGTTTCAAATAAATGTGTGTTGGATGAATGTAACCTAAGGCATATTTAGTGCAAGATGAAGTGGGTGCAACATTGACAACAAAAGGAAGAGGATGGAACACACGCAACAAGGGTGGAAAAGCAACTGTAGTGAGGAAAATGGCAATAAAAATAGCATGCAAATTCAAATTAGTGCCTGAGTTGGGGAATAAACAGCAGAAGGAAAGGCATGAAGATTAGATCATCTCTGTTGTCAAATATTCTCTTTTTTTTGCCCTAGAAATGGCTTTTATCGTAGAAAAAAGTCCCTGGGGATCTGTAACAGAACAGTGTATGACAGGGTCAAGCTTGAGATCTGTAAGATATTAATTATCTAGGCATGCAGTGATTAATATCTAATATTGGTATCTAATTTGCATTGATATTTATTACATCTTCTTTGTTGTGGAAATTTTATAACTATTTCCCTATATTTTCAGTGTGCAATAACTGTTACTAATTAATATTGTATGTTTCCCCGTCACAGTTCTTGAATTGGCAACTTCTGTCTGCCAGTGGGTATATATTTACAGTATCATCTAGGTTAGCAGGTTAAAAATAGGCAGTTACTTTGCACTATACATATTTTGGAACTAAAGTTAGAATGGAAGGCACTGCATGTCTCTATTACTGGATCTGTCTGTAACAGAACATACTATTCCCAAGATCTGTCTTGTTCACTCAGCACCCTAACCACATTCTTTATAAAGGATATAGATATTCCTGCATGGTCCTTTTGTTGGGCATCTGTCTTCAATGCACTCTATTTGTAGCTGTTTTTTTTAGCATGGATTTGTAGGCCAACAAATGAGAAAGTAGTTAATCATTCATGCAAGGAGTTGTAACATGAAGCGCCTGTTCCCATCTCTGTTTCTGTATCCTTCCTGTCCCTGTTGTGATAGTAGTAACCATACTATGTTTTCAAATCTTTTAGCTTCAATATTAATGGTACTGAAGATCCTGTTTTTTGTTGTTGTTAATTCATGTTGCTGTTGCCTACCTGATCAATGCTATCCCCATCCTCCATTTTTTGTATACTGGCTTAGTTCTAGGAATTAATTTCTTTATTTGGGACTTCTGGTAAACCAGAAAATGTCAGATGGATTTGGATATCAAGTGTTTTGCCCAATTTGGTATCTTTTTCTCCAAAATCCCATATCTGCTTACCAGTATTGGCTCAGAATCGAGCATTAAAGAGACTCAGCCTTATTTCAAACAGTTATGTATAATCAGCATACTGATTCTTGATTTTCTGGTTCTTGATTTTCCCCTTCTGTCTGAAAATATTTTTATTTCACATACATCTTGATAACAGTGATTCTGCCAAGGGAATTCCTTTCTTGTGAATGGTGAAGCAGTCATGAATAGTTTCTTTCACTGTTCTTGTACATCACCACTAACTGTTGCCTGATTCTCAGGACGTTTGGGTTATGGTAGTCACTTATGTAGACAAAATCCATGCAGATAGGTAACATCTACTGCAGGGAGACTTCAGTACAAGAAACATATATTTGTTGGTTTTCCTTTAAATATTTTTTGATAATTCCACTGTCATTTAGGTATCTCAGAGAAAGTTCACTTTTTGCATTCATTAAAGATGAATGAAAAAATGGATATCACAGGCTATGCATTTTTACCTTGCTATTTACTAAGCATGCGCTGCTAAACATCTATAGCTAAATGATCTGTACCTGGTCTATGCTGATTCTCCTTACCTGATACTGTACCTCAGGGCTCACTTTTTTGTTCCTATGATGAGAGGTTTCAAAAAGTCTCCAACAGTTGCTGGATTGTTCAAATCATAGTAAAGCTGCAAGGTGAAACATGCAGTTCCAAGAAAGTTATGCATTCATATAGTCTGATGGAGGACTGTATCAGAGATATGATATACCTTTATAAACCTTTAATGCAATCTTCTTCTATACAGTCTTCTATATGTGTCCAGTTCCACAGATATGTTCAAGCCAATTTTTGCAAAAGTTATTTCTTCATTATGACACTTCAGGTTTTAGCCCTGTTTTGTATAAAACTGTTGCTTGTTTCTCACATGTATTAGACTGTACAAAAACTACATACAACAAGATGGTAATCATTATTTTATACAGACACTGAATTTATCCCCTTCCATTGTGGAGAGCTAGTATTATCTATGTACATATGTACATGTGCTCTCTTTAAGCTTATAATTGTAGATAGAGCTTTGGATGACAAGTCAGGAGCTGGACTTCTTTGAGCCTGTTAACTGAGGGTTGCATCGGGGTGGGATTCTACCAGTTCGCACCTATTCGCTAGAACCAGTTGTTGGAAGAAATTACTGGCCTAATCCTGTAAGAAAGGCAGGAAGGAAACATTCTGGTGTTGCTTACAGAAACTGCCTCTCCGTTAACCCTAATTACATTCTTGGCAGGACTAGACTCCCTGTCTCTGGAACTTCTCTGGAATTATTTTTCCCCTCCTTTGCTGGTACTTTGCTTGTGTGGAGGGACCATTCAAAGTTACCATGGCACTGAAAAAAGTGACTTAAGGGCATTTTTCACACTAATGACTGTTGCAGCATCCCCACAGTCATGAGAGGCCAGGCAAGGAGATGTGTACCTCGATGTGAGTGATATTGAGTTGGCCACACCCAGGCAATAACATGACCACCAAGCCACGTCCACCACCTAAGCCACACCCACAGAACCGGTTGTTAAAAAATTTGAATCCCACCCCTGGGTTGCATGTCTGTAGAAAGCTATCTTTGCTGAGGTTCAATATGACTACAGAGTTGAACCACAGATAAGCCACCTTTCATCTGCTTAGTTTTGACTTCTTAGCCATGAATTCCTCTGTGAAGGTATCTGAGGGTTTTCTCCTCTAAGGAATCCATCTTGGGATATTATCTTTGCAAAATAAATCTGAAAGTATGTGGGAAAGATTGAATTTGCTTTCTTAATATTTGCCAGGGTATCCTTTTCAACTTTATTTTTGATATTCTAAAAACTTAGTTTGCTTAAGTAGCATTGGACTCTTTACAGAGAGGTCTTGATGGATCCATATGAATCTCCAATAGTTGTTACAGGGAATAAATATTTCTGTCAAGAACCCCACTGTAGATATAGGTATGGATATAAATTGGATGTAGATATAGATATAATTAGATATAAATTACATACAGAGGTCAACATTTCCTTATTTTTGGCTAGTCTTTACAATAGCATTCTTTGCACAAGTACATGTATTTTGTTTGAAAGTCTCAGAGATAACAGCAAAATACAGCACAATTTGTATCTAGGCTGGTAGTCACTTCTTATATCAACCAATAAACCACTGTAACTATTTTGACAGCAGTAAAGTCAGAGGGATTTAGTAGTGACTTAAAATAGGACAAGTCCATTCAATGTTTTCTGTACATATTAGGGGTAGCCTGTTTGCTCTTTTGTCATGACATCATGTGCCTTCATGGACAACATATGCAAAACAAATCTAATTTGGGAACTATGAAGATACCATACAGTGGTCCGGCTTGTAGGAATCAAACTCTCCCAATTTTCTTTACTGTCTGCAAAATTATTTGGGGAAAGTTCCCTTTTATTACGTGTTCCATGAAAATAAATTTCTTTGTCTTAGGTGATTTGTTAAAATATTTGAGTTTTGTTTTTGGCTTATATCAATGTATCACAATTAAAAAGGTATTTTCCAGCTATTCTTGATGAGAAATAGGTAAAATCCTCCTGTTAAATAATATCAAGAAAAATGCATGGAACCCCCCCTCCCCACTTTTTCATGTAGAGGTAACATTGGGAACACTGAAATATAAAAAAAAAAAAAAAGTCTTCGACATTCCAGTTGTTCTTTTTAACAACTATTTTTTAACAATTGTTTTCCATTCAGAAGCAATAATTTCTTCTTAGTGCTGTGCTTCTCTTTTTGTATTCCAGTTTTATTTCAAATTGCAATTGGGAATTGTGCAACATAATTAAATAAGAATTTCCTAAATTATCTCTGGATTATCAGAAAAAGAAAGTATGTCTTCTCATTCCATCTTGCCTTAAAAACTTTTTTTTCCTTTCTCACAGTTTAAAGCGTTCTGTTATCAACTGAATCTGAAAATTATTAGCAAAGAAAAATCACACTTTAGTCAAAGAAAAAGCGTAATGGAAAACCTGATTTCTGAGATATATTCTTTTAGCACATAGGGGTAAATTTCTTGGAAATGTCTCAAAAGGCACTAATTATATTTCTGAATTTTGACATAACACAAGTTGTATCATGTATAATCATTCCTTCATCAAAGGATCCACATTTAATTTGATGATTATGCAGATGAAATTAAAAATTCCACCAGGCTCTGCAGCTCATCCTCAGGAATAAACCAAAGACCACAATATCCGAGTTTAGCTGAGAAGAGTCCACTATCATGGAAGAATTTAGTAAATGTAGCTTTGTCTCTTATCTAAGGATTATGCAAATTGTAGGTAGTAACAGCAGGATTGCATCATAGCTTGGCATAGACTGTAATTTGGGAAATTCCCAGTTCTCAAAGCTTCCGTCAGTTGAGTCTTCATCTCTTGCAGACATAGCATGTGTCCTGTAATACAGGTAGATTAATTCTAGCCTCATTACAGTTTTGCTGTAGGAATTATCAAGAAAATTATGTGATACATTGTGAATGCTAAGAAACAATATTAAAGGCCTGTTCATGTAATGTTTTATCCTACTCTATGGGTAACAGGTGGGTGAGACCATTTGCCCTGTTGTTCCTCTAGGACTTCAATCAATTGTATATTGTGAGTATGTTGAGCCTTTTCAAAAGCCGTAGTGAATATCATGAAGGTCTTCTAAAACTTTTAAAGAGATCTTCTGAAATAGGTCAATCAGAATAGTGAATTAATTAACAAGTTTTATTTTATTTATCACATTTATATAGCTGCTCCTTTTAAGAAATCTAAATAGTTGATAATTCTAGATAAAGCTTTTTTAAAAAAAAAGAAAAGCCACAAAACAGACCATTTTAAGAATAAGTGAAATATACACACTGCTGCATTCCGGACCAACTGCAGGTCCTGAATGCTTTTCAAAAGCAGCCTTATATCTAGATTGCATTGTAGTCCAATTGAGTAATAATTCATGAGTGATTGGAAGCAGAAACAGAACCTTTCAAAACAAGAATAGAGATATCAGGCGCAAAAAGACCTTTTGACGGTGGCTTCCTTGAGCAGAAGCTATGAATCCAAAAAGATCTTGAAATTTCATACCAAATCTATCAAGGGAAGTGCTACCCAATTCAGAATTAATGGTGGAAAAATTTTGGATCAGAGTTGGGGACAAACAACATAGCAACTAGATTTTATTATGGTTGAAATGAAGTCTGTCCTTCCTAATTAAGGCCCTCACAGAATCCAACTCAACCTTGATGGTATCACATGGAAGGCTTGAAGCAAAGTTGTATAAATCCAGACAAATTTTGCCTGGTTTTCAACCTTCTTTTCCTAGTGAAGGTTGTTGAGAAAACATGTACTTTCAAAGAATGAAATGGATTATCTAAACCAGGGGTGTCAAACTGATGGCTTGTGGGCTTGATGCATCACACAGGCCACACCCACCCCGGCTCCACAAAGGCAAAAAAAAGTCATGATATGTCACGTGATGTCATGTGACGATTGAGTTTGACACCCGTGATCTGAACCTTTTCTAATTGTTCCTTGGCTTTTGAAAATGATGCCTGCCTGCCTGCCCTGATCTAGCTTCTATATCTCTCTCATTAATTTTTGTAGTAGATTAAGCTTTTTGTACTCTTCTAGGATTTGAATATTCTTAAACCTGGCTTCAGATTGCCAGTTTTGCACTACCATCAGCGTGAAACTATGGTGAAGCAAAGTATGTCACACATTATGTGAAATCAATAACAGTGACAATGTCCGAAAAAGTATGTCTGAAGTAATTCCAAAGTCCTTTGCCCAAAAATCTTGGCGTCATGGGCATTCTTGTCATATATCAAATTAATGAGCCAATAGAGGTTATCTTTGAAGGCTTTTCAGAATTTATTAGATGTCTTTGCAGAGAAGAAACTTATAGTATGTAAAGCATGTAAAATAAATAAAAGTTTTTTTGCCAGATTCAAACCAGTCTAGGTTTCTACTTGTTTTCAAGATACATAAATGGACTGGTTTTTATTGGAAAAATAGAGAGGAAAATGATGAAATCTTTTCCAAATAATTCAATCCATCGCAGCTATTATTGAGTCTGATAAATTTCACTGAGGTAAGGTTTTAGCAAATACACATATGTCTGTCAACTAACATTCTCTTGTCTCTTCCCCCACACACCATATTGTTTAGTGAAAACAAATCAGTTGTAATTTAGTGTATATCATGATACATTGTTTTTTCTTGCCATTGTTCATGTTCATAATACCATGATCTGTTAAAGCCCTCAAAATTATGCCATAGACTGTACTCATAGTTGCTAGAGTATAACAATTGTAAGTTTGTGATGGATACCAGGATCTAGCCTTAAGCAAATAGTAATGCAGGAGTTCTGATTTGCTGTCTGCTGTTCGCAATCGCAGTAGAATTTAGTCTTATATACCACCCCATAGCACTTTGCAGCACTCCCTGGGTGGTTTACAGTGTAAGCTTTATTTTTAACATTGCCTCTAACAATCTGGGTCCTCATTTTACCAACCTCGGAAAAGGCTAGGTCTCACTGGCCGACGGATGCAAAACGTATGCAAAAAGGACACAGCGGATGAGCAAAATTTCAGGGGTGGCTCCATCCGTTATCCATCGCGTTGTTTATCCGCTCCAAAAAAGTGCCCCAATTGCGATAAACAGAACGGAAAGGAATGGAAAGAACGGACGGGCGGTAGTATGGTAGCAGGGGATGTTAAAACAGATGTTCGTGGAAGCTAGCAGATGACACGGATGGAACGGATGACACATCGAGGGCTTCCGGGGAGAATTGTGAAGCAGACGCATAGCGGGAAGGACGGACTGCATTAGCGGATGACGCCGGATGCATCACGACGCGTATAGGAAGCAAAACGGATGCATAGCGGATATGCATAGGGAGGCCAAGCGTTCACTGTGCATGCGGGGAGTATGAATTGCGTCAGCTCCGCAGACAAAAAGGAAGTGCAGCTCGCCCGCAGTCAGCATTAAGGGGAAAGACGTCGCTGCCACATTACATTCTGGCAGGAACACCATGGTTCGTCAGTCAGGCAAGAAGAGGAAGCCCGAAGCCTACTCGTTTCCAGCCCTGGCAAGAAGGCCAGAACTTACCCATCCACCCCTGGGCACTGACTCTGAAGTGCTGGTGCTGCTGGTGCTGCTTGCGTGCTGTGGACCAGCCCACGCCCTCAAAGGCCTGCTGCTCAAGCCCATGAATGACCTGCTGCTGAAGGCCCTGCCAGAGGGAGGAAGATGGCAAAGGAAGGAGAAGGGAGAAGGAAAACATATTCCATTTCGAGGACCAGTGAGGAGGAGTGGCTGGAATGGCTGAGGGGAGAAGGAGTACCTGTGGAGAAAGGGCCACAGACTCTATTGCGACACCAGAAAAAACAGGCAGCTTGGAGACAAGGCAGAGAGGCCTGGGCTTGCAGCTTCAGACCTACTCCTGGGATGTTGGAAGCACATGCACACTGGTATGGCAAGCTACACCTGAAGAGAAATCACGGGCAGGCCGTTGTCCAAGCTCACTGACGGAGATGTACGTCCATGGCCAAGTGCAGCTCCTGGAGGTGAGAATTCCGCCACCGCGGGAGCAGCCCCTCAAACCTCTGCCTCAGACAGGCCCACAGACAGCCAGTCCTCTTCCAGCCAAGAGACAGCTACCGTGTCCAGGCAGTGTTTCGGAGGGACCCCAGCGGCAGAGACCCCCCCCAAACAGCTGCATCCCCATAGCCGTGAGGACGTGGAGGTAATCCCCTGGCACAAATGGAGGAAGAGCGGCAGCCACCGAGACCAACCCACACCCACACCCATCCCCAGCTTCCACAGGATGAGGCAGAGGAGGCAGACTGGATGGGTCAGAGGCCACCACGTCCTGTTGGAGATCAGGGCAAACAATCAAGAGCGCACGATATTCTCTCTCAGGTGGTCCACAGCGAACATATCATCCTCGAACCGGAAGTCCTTCATCACTACAGTGAGCCAGACCATCATGGACTGCCAGAGGCCCAGTACCAGGTGATGAAGCAGAGATAACAGACACTTCTTGCACAACCCCTCAAGCCAGCTGAACCTGCTCCTACCCAGTCCAGGTCTGCTCCTCCACCCCAGATGATGTCACAGCCCTTCCCGGCTTTCCAACAGCCCCTCACGCTACAAGCTTCAAGTACCAGGACTATCCCACAGCAGAGGCAGCCCTTCCAGTCCAGGCCCAGGTTCAGCAACTCCACAGACACCTCACCTCGCCCAGCTGCAGACCAGACAGCCCACTGAACTCCTCCTTCCTCCACTCCACAGCCAAGCCCCTCAATGACATATCTTCATTCAGTCTTGAGGCCTGACATTTCCAGGTCCTTGATGAAGGGGCACCTCTCAACCTATGGGACTGAGTCAGCTCTCTAAGAGCTTCCTGAACCACCCTCCCCTGTCGTACTCTCGGGGGCCAAGCACCTCTATGGCGCTCAGACCAGCACTACAGCCACAGCCACCTCCACAGTCCCTGCCGCTTAACAGCTGAGACCATGACATGCCTCAGAGTGATGAGAAAATATGCCAGAGACTGACTTCTACTTGTTCACTTAATCTTTGCTAAAGACCTTTACTTGGTTCATTTGCTTTTTTAGAAAGTCATACAGTTTATTTAAGAACCAGTTATTTAATAAAGGTTATCTTTGCTTCACCACACTTGGTTCATTTTTTTTACTTTGAAAAAATGTTAGCCTTGCATGCTTGTGGCAATGGTAAGGATAGTTGTGGGTTGGGTAAGGATAGTTGTGGGATAGTAAGGATAGCTGTGGATAGATTAAACCTTCCAGTGCAAGCATAGGGACTGTATGGTCCATCTCCCAGCTCCACACATTATGGCCCTTTTTTATCAAAACAAATTTATTCATGATCACAACATTTCAAAATAAACAAAAGCCCTTTAATTCATTGCCCTATTCTTTGTAGGGCCACTTTCAACATACATGGCACAATTCTCTCAGTGTTATGAGACAGGCTCCAAGGAAGCATCCCATTAACTCTATCATCCTGTCTGCCAAAAACTTTCACTGCGTCCAGCTGGGAAGGGTTGGCACCAGTGTTTCAGGGAGGTTTGCGCTGCTTCTCCCTTTCACGTGAGCCCTTCTGTTTAGGGGCCTTTGGTACAGTCCAAGGGTGTCTATTTCAGGTGTCCTCCTGCCTCATCACCCCAGGCTCCATTTCCCCATGTTTCTCTTGTTGGACGGTCCGACAAGCTGTTCTTTGCAACCCACTTGGGTAGCGGGTGCATATGAGATGTTGCAGGATTGCAGCAAAGCTTCCACCGTGGGCTCCTATCACAGGTGGGTTTTCCCTGGTGGATTGCTGCGTGTGTGAGAAAAGTACTGGAACCTGGGTTTTGGAGGGACCAGGAGGTTAAGAGGCGCTGCTCCACCACGCGTCTTGCCCTGGACAAGCCTGTAGTTGGAAGTCCTCTCTTCACGGGTGAGGTATCCTTGACTGTAAGGCTTCATGAGGGTAGGTTCGGAGGGAAGGCTCACTCACCAATGATGAAAGTTAGGCCACATTCTTGTGTGTCCCATTGGTGTAGGGGTCTGAATGGAAAACCCATGAGAGTTTTGCATTCCAAGCCATCCTTGAGTCCACTGGCGGTTGTATACCTTGGCTAATCTGAAAAGCTGACCCATTTGCCTTGGACAGATCGATGTACATGAACTTTTAGTCAGCATTCAACCATGGCAAAGAGGATTGTACTGAAGAAGCCTTGTAGTTGTTAATAAGAGGACCCTGAGTTGGCTGAGCTTGCAGGCCACGTGCTTCCCAGCTACTGGCTCCAACGGTGTGGGAAAATGTTCACCTCTGATACACTGTTCTGCAACTTCCTCCAGCCTTCTTCAATGTGGACCTGGGAGCTCCTCCATGTATTTCTTTCGATGAGGGCCTGCATCCTTCTCTGACCCACTTTTGCTTGATGCTGTTTGTGTGGCACCCTCCACGCCCATATACATGTTTCTATGTATGTGGTTCCAGAGGCCGGTGCGCATGGAGTCAGTGCCACCTTCAATCCAGTGTCCAGGTTTGGGACGGAAGTGGTGCTAGCTTGGTCAACTGGTCTCAGATGCTCTACATTTTCATCAAACATGGCTGGTGCATCCTCATGAAAGTGCTAGGAATGCACGAGGGTTTTATTCCTCAGTCCACCATCAGCTTGTCATTACAGTCCACACTTCATTCTTCTCCCGATCATCCTTGGACCACACAGCTCTTGGAACGTCTCTTTCTTCGTCCTTGTTGTAGGAAAAGTTTTGAAACCAGTCTGAAGAGGCTTGGTTTGGTGTTGAATGATCGCAGCTACCATAAGGACTGTGTTATGATCCATGGTGGAGAACAATGATGATGTGCGGAAGAGCAAGCCAAGGGTAAGAGGGTCTTGTACACATGGCTGCTGGACGGCATCTTGAGATCCAGGTGAATTTCCTCCCCTTTTCTATAGGAATTATCGGTTTTCTGCTCGGTGTCCTTCCACATACTCTAGACATTTACTGCAGACATTCCTAAATATCGGATACATCCAATATACAAACGTTTTGTCCGTTTTAATGCTTTATATACGCAGATGCATTCTGCTAACATCCTTTCTATTTCCGTGCTACTAACGCTGTGTGGATGTTCCGGTACCTTTCGTTTCCTCACTCTTCTGTTTTCAGCTGGAGCGAGTGAGTTGAGGGGATGGCCAGAGGAGCAAGAGTATACAGTGGATGTTAACGGTGATTTAACGGACATAGAACACGTTTGTTGCCATATATGTCGCGATGTACATCGTACGCGGCGGGAAGTTTATCGTTCAAAAAGTTTTGTGCAGCTCAAAACTTCTGCGCGGATGAAATCATCTCTCTCTTTT
>BHFT01035770.1:0-12605 GCA_004320025.1 Laticauda laticaudata
GTTTTCCAACGGATGGCAAGCTTTTTTGTCCGTTTTACATCCTCTTTGCATCCGTTGGTTCGGTGTGACATGAGCTTAACTCAGCTACCTCCCAAGGTCATTTTGGCACCAGCTAAGTATACTTAGCACCAGCTAAGTATATAAATCCAAGTAAACTCAATGGACACCTGGAAAAAATCTAGTGTTTAAATCTGTGTGTGTCTGTGTGTTTGTATAGAAAGAGAGAGACAGACAGAGGGATAGAAAGAGACAGAGAGAGAGAGAAAGAAAGAGGGAGAGAAAATTTGATTTCTTCCACTGCAATGGGCAATAAATTGTTGTCTTTAAAACTTAATTCTTGTCTGCAATAAGAACTCTAGAATAGCAGATTAATGTTTGAGACCCTTGTGCCCAGCCAAGTCAAGCCAAATGCTGAATAAGGGATTAAGTTCATGGAGACCTGTAATTTGCTGACAAGACCTGATGTGAAACCTGACATCGAGAAGATTATTATTCCTGAGGTTTTTATCAATTTTAAGATGTCTGAGATGGCTTCTGCCTTCCTAGTTTCTTGTGAGCCTGGTTAATTATTTTTAATGACATTTGCTAGTGGAATAACTCATAGATTAAGTGCGGAAGTTCATAGTAGCAAAGATTGCTTGCATTGATGTCCGCATGGAGTAGAATCAGTTTCCTAGCTTATTGGAAACTTTTTTTTCATTGCTACAGACATTTGGCTGCCACACAGTATATGAAGGTCTACAGGAACAGACTCAAACTGAATGTTCACAGATGAACATTCTATATAAGGAATACTTCAACGTTAAGAAGACTTTTTGGAAATCACTTCAATTAAAATGTTGTGATCTATGGATACACTATATAGCAGGGATGTCAAACTCGATTTTATCGAGGGACACTTCAGGGTTGTGTCTGACCTTGGGGGAATGGGGTGGGTGTGGCCAGGATGGGTGTGGCCAGTTTGACATCACTTTTGTTGGGGCATTTGTGGTAGCCAGAGTGCTCTATCAGTGAAAATGGCCCCCCAAGCTCTGTTTCCAGCTGTGACAGTTTCCTGCAACCATCTACCAGCAAAACAGGAGTTCCATTTTCACTGGTAGAGGTATCACACTGTTTCCAGGATGGCCTCATGGGCCAGATCTAAGCATCCCATGGTCAGATCCAGCATGCATACAAACTCTAAAAAGATGCCATATAAATGTGATGTTGAGCTAAGATACTGAAAATAAAAATACTTTCTTATGAGATAAAATATATAGTGGCAAAACTGAAACTCAGTGGGATACAGTCTTCCAGAATACATACCTTAAAAAACAGATAAGAACGGGTGCACACTTCCTCTTTATGTAAAAGGAGCATAAAACTGAATATAGTAAATGTCAGAAGACATTCCTACACAGAATCCCCATGGAATGGAATATCTGGTTACAAGTGTAAATTAGACTTACAGAAAGGCAAATGCTCACTTTATCAAACCTCTCAGAGTGTTTTTCAGTTGGTAAAATAAACCAGGGATGCAGGCAAAGGAGAATTTTGCATACTATAATAATGCTGAAAAAATGATAAACTTCAAATACTGCGTAGAGTGCTGTTCAGGTCATAACAGAGAAACCAGATTTTTAGATATCTTAACCAGCTGGGCCTCAGAGTAGCTGCTCCTAGAGCTGCTTAAGTGGCTTTGAGACAGTTTGCTGGGAAAGATGTGAAAGATAACAACCAAAATGATTAGGGGTCTGGAATACCTTCTTTGTAAGAAAAGCAAATAGCATTTTGGAAGTTAGCTTTAAAAATGGTAACAGGGACCAGGGACTGAAGTCCTGTTAATTATTGTTGGAAGAAATGTCCATCTGGGTTCAATTCCAAGTGGGGAGAAAGACACTGGAAACATGGAGACTGCTTGGAAAGATGGTTTAATGATGAACAGGGTTTGAAGTCCTGGGTGGCTGACTACAGGGAGCAGAGAGAGAGAGAGACATTTATACCCTCTCTTGGGCCTTGTTGCTGTGCAAGAAATGTATCCTATTGGTTTGCAGACTCCCAGGGGGCTATGTGGGGGCCCAGCTAATCTTGTGTACCAGGTTTGGTTGAATCTTGCTGGGTGATGATGTAATGAAGAGTCTTGTGTTCTGAAAGGGTTTGGGGCAATTCCTGTTATGGTTTAATGGCTTAGTTTGGATCTTGAGTGAGGGCTAATTCTATTGTCCTATAGCTAAAGGCCATGTGTCTTGTAGATAAGATGTCCCAGTCTTTCTGGGGCTATTGACAAAGGTGGGAGCTGCTTTCCAAGAGCATGTTTCTTCTTTTCCTATCCAGGGAAATATAATATTCTGCCTTTTTAATATTTCCTAAAATATTTAATTCTCCTAGGAAGGTGGGCTGCTAACTTTCTTCACGATGTTTATCTGGAAAAAATATGTGGTTAACAGTGGTATAACCGTCATAAAAATATTGAATGATTAAGAAACCATCATTCTGTAAGTTTAAGGCAAATTTGAGGAAAAAAGCTGGCAGTCTGGTTGGGTTTTTGTTGTTGTTATTATTGTTGTTGTTTTAAAGGAAGCTTATTTGGAACTTGGGAGATTTTCTGAAAACTGTGGAGGAGGATCTTAAAAGCCTAACCTTAAAGTCTGAATTGAAAGAAAACTGTTGATCAATTTGTGGTGGTTTACAGTTCTAAAGATCTATTACTCTCAAACAATCCCAAATCCTTCTCAGATTTATTCCCATGACTCAATCTTTGCTGAAAGTAATCATTAGAGTTTTAGATCATCCATTTTATAATTCCCGTTTCCTTGTCCACTTACTATTGGTAACAGTTGTTTTCAGAATGGTTCCATCTGCCAGATTTATTTATGTTTTTACAAGAAATTATCATATTATTATTGTTATTCTTCTTATTATTAAAATGATTCCAGGTTTATTTAAAATTTTAGCCAGGAAAGTTTCAAATACAACGCTATAATTTTTTCATCAAACTACTGTAAGCATCTTAATGTGCTTTGGGATAACAGTTTCTTAATGACGATTAACAAGTATCATCTGGGTGCCTATTGTTTCAACAATTCTATGGAGGAGTTGAGTAAATTAACAGCAGTGGAATTTGCATATTCCTTTTCTCCCTTCCCCCCAAAAGTAGCAGCAGCAGCCTAGCTCAAAATCTCATAATCAACTCACAATATGTTTGCTGTTTATATTTCCTGTTCTGCAATTGAGGTGGTCCCTAAAGACAAAGGAGACTCAAGATTGGTCCGACAACTCTATAAGAGAACTCTCAAGACTCTTGTCAGCCTTGCTGTCTAAATTACTTAAACAGGACTCAAAGGGATTTAAAGGGGACAAACGACATGACAAACAATTATATTCTAACACACTATTTATAACAATGCCCTTTCAAATGATTGTTCCACTAAGACTGACACATCACTGTAATCCAAGGAATGAATCTAGGGACTTTCAAGTTATATCGTGCACAGCTTGTAGGCATCTTTTTAAAAATAACAAAATAAAAAACAAAATAGACATAAAGACCTGACATTCAGGAAATATAGAGCTTCTCAAGGATAAATTCTGCTGGGATGAGCTTAATTTATCAATGTCAATAACAACGGTGAACACTTCACAAGAATGCATGCATATTAATTGAAAATAATTCAGATTAAATCACTGCAGTTTGACATTTTGAGATAGGCACTTTATCTTTTCAAGAAAGAGAGCACTATAAAATCTTTAATCTGAAAACACATCTTAATTGCATGTTATCACCTCCTAATTGCTTCTATATTATATTAAACATTTTGCTAATTACTAGCCTGATCATGGTGTAAATAGCTCTAGGCTAGGGTTTTACATCCAACTGCAGACAACTGGGCACAATGAGACCCAGAATAAGACTTGATGATTTGGCATTGAATCATGAGCTTTCAACCATTATCAGAAGCTTTCATGTTCTCTTTTAGCTCCCCTTTCTTGCAAGCAAAAAATCTGATAGCTTTGCAGATTTTTTTTTTAATATTCTAGTAATCCCAGATTGTTTGTTGTGTGTTGGGGGGAGTATTTTTACTATTCAATAATATTCTCCTATGAGACTTAGACCCAAAGTTATACTTATAGAATCATGGGCAACTGTAAAGTCATCTACAGTGGGCATGAAGAATAACAGTAACTTCAAAAACAGTATACTTTTGAATATTAGAGGTGTAGTGGTTCTAAACACGGGAATCCTTTTAAGGCTATATATTCTTTCTTAAAAGAAACAAGATTGCCAACAGGCTTAATCAATAGAATAAATTTAGCCTGTTAAATGCTGTATTTGCAGCCTTTTCTAAACTAGTATCTTCCAAATATATTGACACTATACCTGTCACAATTCCCAGCCAAAATGATTGTTGACAATACTGGCTAGTAATTCTGAAAGCAAACTCTAAAATCTTGAGTGAATCAGTCTGGAAAAGACCAAATGGTTCCTGTTAAGTGGCTTTTACCATCCTCCTCCATCTCTCACTATATAAATGTAAACTACTATCGATAATTACAGATGGAGTAGACTTGGCCAATAAAGAATTTCTATTCTATTCTCTATTCTCTTATTTGGTTCTGGAAGCATTTTTTTGAATGTGAAAACCAAAAATACCACAAAAAATTACATGGAGGACCAATAGATATTGGAGTATTATCACCCAAATTACCATTTATGTGCAACCTTTATTTACAGATACAGATAATCAGAGTTGGAAGGGACCTTGTAGGTCATCTAGTCCAACCCCCTACCCAAGCGGGAGACCCTACACCATTTCTGACTAAAATGATGTCAGGTTCTAATCTTCTTCTTGAAAGTCTCAGTGATGAGCTCTCGCACTAACTTCCGAGGGCAAAGCTTTTTCCATTGGTTGATTGTTCTCACTGTTCACCAAGCGTTCTCCTTATTTACCAGGTTAAATCCTCCTCTTTTTTCAGATTTCCATCCTTATTCCTTGTCCTGGCCTACAGGAGCTTTAGAAATAGCTTGACCCCTTCCTCCCTGTGGCGCCCCTCAAAATATGGAAGACCTAGCTATCATGTCTTCCCTGATGCTTCTCTTTATTAGATAGCCAAGCCCAGTTCCTGCAACTCACTCCTTGTATATTTTAGCCTCCAGTTCCCTAATCATCGCTGGTTGTCTTGCTTCTCTGTACTTTTTCTAGAGTTTCAACATCGTTTTTTATAATAGCGGTGAAACAAAGATTGGATGCAGCTATCTAGTGTGGTCACTTCAAGGCTTGTATAGGAGTGGGTATGAGTTCCCTTGATATCTTGACTGTATTCCCTCTGTTAATACAAATTAGGACTTTATGTAGCTTTTATATGGTGGCTGACTGGCACACTACTGCTTCATATTTTAGCTGTTGTCCACTAAGACTCCAAGGTCCCTCACAGTTACTTCTAATCTCGCGCCTGGTTCACTCCAGTCTATATGTGTATCTTTTGGTTTTCTTTGCCTAGTGTAGGACTTTACTTTTTCTCTAATATTGAATTGTGTCATTTTATTAAAGATATGGCCCAGTGTTCTAGCTAGTCAATATCCATCTGGGATCTTGAGCCTATCTTCTTGGAGGCTGTTAGCTATTCCTAGCCAGATTAGTATCCTCTGGCAAACGTTGGGTAAGTTCCCCTTCTATTCCCTCAATCTACATCGTTAATGGAAGATATTGAAAGAGTACTGGGACCTAAGTGGAACCTTGTGGCACGCCGCCACCTGCTTACTTCCCTCCATGTAGAATAGACACATTAAGGGACTAATGCATTGGAGAATGGTTTGACGCAGCCAGTGCGAAATCCATCGTAGTGGTGATGCAATCTATTCCACTCTTTTTTTCTAACTTTACTAAGAAGTAGGTTTGTGGTGGTTCTTTATTTGAAATGCCTGCTGAAATCTACCAATATATTTCACCTCCTGTCCACAATATTTTGTCTGGTTATATACTAATTTTGGTCACTGTGTGTTGGAAGAATGAAATTAAAGATTGGGTTTGGCGATGCGTCTGTTTTATTAACAATCCCGGTCGCTTGACTCTAGTTATTATTTACTTGTTTCGATGTTGGCAGATCTTTTTTTTTTTATCTTTCCAGTAATCATCCGTTAGGCCTGAATTGAGCTCTCAGTATAGGTTTCTGGTGTGCTTGTTTTTTTCTTTCCTTTTTTAAGATGGGAACCACATCCGCTTCTTTCCAGTTTCTGCTCTGTAGTTCCCTGGTGCTCCAGGATTTTTGAAAGGATCATGGTTGCAGTGGTATCGAGAATGACCTCTGCCAGCTCCTTTAAAACTCTGGGGATGTAATGCCATCAAGCCCTGATTTGTGTATTCATAAAGTCACGGACAGGTGTTCTCTTACTATTTTTTCTGCTTATTTAACCTTTTAGTTTCTGGTACTGTCCTTTATACAGTTATGTTTTGGTGGTTGAGTATAGTTTCTTTTGCGTTGAGACAGATGCAGAACTGAAATTAAGCAGTTTCTGCTTTCTCTCTGTTGCTGCTGTTTTACTTCCCTTGCCATCTTTCTCTCTGTGCTCTGCACTACTGTTTCCTTGATTTGTTTATTTGGTTTTTACTATCGTTGGATAAGAAGGAACTTTTTTGTTATTATCTTGACTTT
This sequence comes from Laticauda laticaudata, assembly GCA_004320025.1. Lineage (NCBI taxonomy): Eukaryota > Metazoa > Chordata > Lepidosauria > Squamata > Elapidae > Laticauda > Laticauda laticaudata. The sequence continues at coordinate 6,631 of BHFT01035770.1, forward strand.
TGTTGGCAAGTCTTTGGTTCATCTGAGGCCTTTGCTTCTTGACTTCGGTCTTTGGGCAGATTCTGCAATCTGCTGATATTCTGCCTTAGTTGTATGTCCTTCTTTTCATTTTTTGTACTTGTCCTTTTTTTCTTTCAATTTTCCAAAGAGATCTTTGTGTAGCCATGCTGGTTTCTTCTTGGATTTCTTGCTTTCTTTCTTAGTGGTATTGTTTATTTATGTATTTGATTTGTTTGAGTTTATAGCCACCAATCTCATGTAGCAATTCTGGACAGACCTATAAAACATAATACAATAGTATACAATAGTATACACAGCCAAGCATTATTTCATTTAGAAAGTTCAGTTGGTACAGCACATAGATTAGTCTCTGGAGGTACTCAAAAAGTCCACATTGCATTATTATTAACTACTGTAAAATGTCTGGATTTGTAACATAACATTAAAGCTTGAATCTAGATTTCTTTAAAAAAAAAACCCTCTTGCCAACTTCACTGAGCTCACCAGAGAAGGCTTCCCTCTCAATGTCACAGGCTCAGGTTGTAGTGACTTTGAAACTTATTTCTCTTTAGCAGCCCTGATCTTCAGAATGAATTCTTTGATGAAATGAGCATCAGGTTTTAAATATAATTGTAAACATTTTTAATATTTCTTTTTACTACCTCAGAAATTGTTGGATTACATAAAGAGTTTTTTTTAGGGTTTTGTTTTTTTATGTGTGTGTTTTGGTTCCTTCATCCCTCACGACTGGCTGAACAAGTTCCTGCAATGTTCTTGTCAAAATCTTCAGAAATGGTCTGCCATTGCTTTCTTCTTAGGGAAGTTATATGGATATATATAACTGATCCAACATAAACTGGTGACAAGACCTACCTATGCAAAAATCATATTGGTTCTTTTAGCAATCCCAAAACAACTGGAGAACCACTTGAACACCATGGGCATTGATAAATTTGCCATCAGTCAATTGCAAAAGGTGACTTTTCTTGGAACATATGTGATCATATCTGTAACACCGTAACACCATCAAACATCCAGACTTGCCTATCCCATATCCTTGGTAAGTTCTCAGTAAGTAGACAAAAATATCAAACCCAGTCTAAACATCTGGTTGATTGTACTAATAATAACAATGACAATGACAATGACAATGATAATGATAACAACGTTTGGATTTGAGTATAGTAACAACTACTGGGAACATCAGGTTGAGAAGGTTCTGGAGAATGAAAAAGTCAAGATCTNGTATAGTAACAACTACTGGGAACATCAGGTTGAGAAGGTTCTGGAGAATGAAAAAGTCAAGATCTTGTGGGACTTCAGATTCAGACTGACAGGCACTTGGCCCACCTGACATAACAATAGTTGAAAAGAAAAATGTTTGGTTCATTGACACTGCAATACCTGGTGATGCATGAATTGAAGACAAGCAGCAAGAACAAGTAGTACCGGGATTTGCAAATTGAAGTTGAGTGACTTTGGAAAAAGAAATTGTGTATTATCCCAATTATAAATGGAGCCCTTGGAGCAATGCCTAATGGGCTACCTCTCTATTTGGAAATTCTGAATTTATCAGACTTGAATACCCTGATTCTCAAAAAAACAGCTTATATCCTCTGATGCTACCTTAACACTTCCTAGGTCCTTGGTTAGGACTCGAGCTGTTGAGCTATCAACCAGCCTCAAAGGCTGTGAATCTCACCAAAGATTAAAAACAACAACAACAATCATCATCATCTTCTTCATCATCATCATCTTCCTCATGGGGAGCCGCCTTGACATGGCAGGGGTGTTAACTGCTCCAATGAAGCTGATAGCTGTGCTGGCAGTAATGCAAACTACCAGCAGGTCCAACCATTCCAGAGAGGTCTCAGCCGAGGAGCAGGACTGAGTGCACCCAACAACCATGCAATGAATCATGGTGAAATACAACCAAATGAAGCCTATACTGGCTTCATCGTCACCCAGATTAACAAGGACCACGTCGAGTGTTGGGGAACCTGGGCATCCTTTGACAAGTGGGCTACAGGCCATGAGTCCCTTAGCTGAGCAACCAGGGCAGGGGCCTGCAGGGTTACTGGAAGCTGAACAGCCTTAGAAGGGAAGAAATACACTATGTCAGAGAACCACACTGCAATGAAATGCTACTACAAAGTGGAACCAGAAAAATGAGGTTACCAAAAAAAGAATGTACAAATTATGGAAACAAGAATATCCAGACTCAAGGATAATTGAATTACGATAATTAAACGATTAGCCATCGCCAATCAGTGATGATTTATCATTATGGACAAAGTGTTCAGTGAAGTCGAACTTGAAGAAATATGGTAAAATTGTGAAAGGGGAACAAAGACTGCTGAAGTGGCAGCAGAAAATACTCCAATAACATCTGGAGCAACTGAACAGTCTGAATTCAAAGAAAATGGAGATATTTTGCAAGAATAGGAACAACAAGGGCCTAAAGTCATCATTGAAACATCAGGAGTACTCAATGCCAGGCAACAAGAACTGAAGGCTAAAATCTTGGCACATGCTTCATCAAATGCAGAAAGAAGGCTTCCAACATTGAAGACTGTGCCTAGAAAACATTTGGCACCATTGATGATAGATGCGAATTATGCACTTGCAGCAATCCAGATAACATCAATTGAACAAACAAATCAGCTTGCCTATAGTACAGCAGTCATAGTAACAGAAGAACTGAGGATTCAACAGCCACAGATCCCTAGAAAATTGACTGGAAAACCACAATGGAAAATCAGGTTGGAGTTGAAAAAGAGTCTGCAAGCAGATGCAAGCAACTTCAATAATTTGCAGGAGAAAAATCTGAAGAACAGCAAGATCAAAAAATACGGGCTTAGTACAAGAAAAATTGACAAAGCATTGGAAATTGTGAAGCAGCAGATAACTGCAACAGCAAGAAAAATTGAAAGATACCAGTCATCCAGTATAAACAAAATCAATTGTTCCAATCAGACCAAAGATGGTTCTATCAGAGTCTGAATCAGACAGAGGATACAAAAATTGAAAAACCTGAGGAAACGGCAACTACTCACTGTGTGGGAGACTGAGAAATGATAGGTGGATCAGAAACTTTGAGGCAAAATTCTCCAAGAACAAAATGAACCAACTGGAAATAACTACTGAAATGATCAGCAACAGAGTGAAAAAAATCAAGAACTGGACATCACATGGCAATGATCAACTGCATGGCTTTTGGCTCAAATACCTGACCAGCCTGCATGAAAAAATGGCCAAACAACTCAATGAGGTGCTGCAGACAGGAAACAGCTGGGAAAACCTATGTGGTTCAGAAGGATCCAGCAAAAGGGGCAACACCTGCAAATTACAGGCCAATAACATGTCTTCCAACTATGTTCAAGCTACTGACCAGCATCATAGCTGATAGCATCCAGGACTACCTAGAAGTAAATAACATATTGCCAATAGAACAGAAAGGAAACAAATGAGGAAGCAGAAGCACAAAAGATCAGTTCCTGATTGACAAAATGATTCTAGAGAACTGCAAAAGCCAAAAAACAAATCTGCACACAACTGGATTGACTACAAGTAAGCATTTGATTCACTACCGCACAGCTGAATCATCAAGTACCTGGATGTCATCTGAATATGCAAATACACTGGCACTTTCACTGCAAATGCAATGAAGCACTGGAAAACAGAACAGCTTATTGGAAGTGAAAGCTATGGAGTGGTCAACATAAAAAGAGAGATTTTCCAGGGTGATTCTTTATCTGTTGTTCATCATCACAATGACCCCCCTGTCAACAATTTTACAGAAAACTAACCTGGGTTATCAAACTGCTAAAAATTCACAGAAAATCTCTCACTGCTGTACATGGATGATGCTGAATATGAAATTTCAGAATTTGAAATCCAGTCCACTCAGTCCAATTACAGCTTTCGATTTTCCAGCAACTATGAAATCAGGCCATCGGAGTTCATCTCTGGTACGACAAATGGTGCCACGTACGATTCGGGGGCACTGAAGAAAAGGAACAAATCATAGAAAGTGATGAATTTGAAAGTTTCCCAATTGGACGCCAAAACCATTCAAGTGCCCACCAACCCGACAGCCTATAACATACCTGGGCATACTGCAGCTGGGCGAGTGTCAAAGTCATAGGGGAAAGTTGAAAAACTGTGGTAGCAAAGATACCGACCACCAAAGGGTGCAAAAAAACTTATAAAAAGCAAAAGTAACACCAATGCAAGATTTTAAATACCTGGGCCTATTAACCCATCATCAGATATCGCTGCTGGGATTGTCAAACCTGCGCCGTTAGGCCAGAACTGGAGAGGTCTAGATAAAGGATAAGATGAGAAAAACTGCATGACCAGTTAGCACTATGGTGCTCACATGCTCCACGTAGTGTGGTTTGACGTAGGCATAAAATTTGCCCAGAAAAGCTAAAGCGCCAGGGACTTTTTGCAATGTGAAACAGGAACGAGATTCGAAGATAAGAGAACCATGCTCTGCGGCACTAGTTATGATGGATTAAGACAAGTGTTGAACCCAGAATTTGGATAACGGAGGTCAACAATAGGAAGCTTGCTCAATAAAAGTGCAGCAAACAAGAATGCAATAACAGGAAAACAATTGATCAAATTTACGGGCCTGACAGCTGGGCTATTGTAACACCAAAAGCAACTCCATGAGACAGTCTTCTTAAAAGATTCCAAGGAGCAGAAAGGAACAGCCTGTGCTGACCAACTCGGAACACTGGAAGGAAGAGGAACAGACAGGCTGATTCTCTCAGCAGGCCAGAACAAACATCAGAACGATACTGCAAATTTAAAGCCAAAATGTAAAGAGAAAACTGGCTGTGGACCCGATTGATAAAATGCACAAGTCACATATCTATGAGCTATTGCATAAGACAACTCCTTCAGACTGTACTAAACAATGTCAGCGAACACAGATGGTGCACAGATTGTCCCACTGGACTTTTGTGTCACACTACATCTCCCTGTGTAGCAAAGAAGTGTAGTGCGGATGATCATAAGCCTGAAAAAGTGGTTGGAAAATGAGCATGAACTACTGTTGGGACTTCCGAATACAATCACTTAAAACAATTGGCACTGACAAAATCACCATTGGTCAGCTGCAGAAGGCCACCTTACTGGGATCTGCTCACATAATCCGCTGATACATTATATAGTCCTAAACACTTGGGAAGTGTTCAACTAGTGATTTGTGATGTGAAACTCAGCATAATTATCTTGTTTGATGTTTACACTGTCATTTTTGTGAATTATTACTATTATTACTATTATTACTATTATTACTATTATTACTATTATTATTATTATTAATTTCAGGTCAGACTTTTTATTCATTGAGTCCAGTACCATATTTCTAAATGATGGTTGCTTTTAAACTATAGCATTTCACATCATCTCCAATGTTGGTATTCAATGTTGGAATATGATCACCTGGAAAACAAATGTAGCTGATGAAAATATGCAACTTCATTACACACCAACAACACTGAGCAGGCATTAAAATGGTGGGCATCATTATATCAAAGCCCATATTCCCAAACTCAGTTATATACTTTATATAGCATCAGAAAACCCAATTATAAAAACATTACAGTTCTCTGAACAACCTAAATATATATAAGTATATAACCTCAGGCCTCTCTTCCAGATGTAGTAAGTACTGTATACAGTTGCTGAACATACAGTATAGAGCTGAAAAGCATGTCCTGCTGCCTCTTTGACTATTGGATTCCTTCAAAGAAGGAATAAGTAAATGTTGCTTCTTAGCCTAATATAACCAACAAATTGCAAAATTATCATATATGGTCCTGATATAAGAATATAGATATGCATGGAAATTGAATAATTATGTAAAGCTGCAAACAATCAATAAGCTAAAGGCCCTGTCACACTGCCCAACGGATGCAAAACGTTAGTAAAAAGGACACAACGGACGAGCAAAATGTTCC
>BHFT01035771.1:0-54278 GCA_004320025.1 Laticauda laticaudata
GCTCAGGGGCATCACCACATAACAGCTGCTTGCAAATAGTATGACAGAGTCCAGAAGAACAAAATCAACTTTTGTCAAAAACTGGTCATCAGGACTGTGTGTAGTTAAAAACATCTTTCATACACGTATAAACATACAGAGAACTTAAAGAAAACCAAATGAAAACAATGAAATGATGCATTTCACCCCAGGAAAGAAAAAAGGATAAAAGTTTTATAGGAGTCAAGAAGCAGAATGCAGACTCTGAATATTTTTTTTTATTTTTTATTTATTTTAAAAGAAAAGTTTAGCGATTAAAAAAGAAAAACACAATGTACAATACATTGAATACAACTTAACATTGTTGACAAAATCTATATATACAAACACAAAATAATAAAATAAAACAAAACATATGCTTCTAATCAACTAAGTTGGTGTGCTTTTTTCTTGGTAATGATTTTACTACTACTTAAATATCAGTGGTTCATCTCTTGTCATTTTGTATGTCTCATCTCTCAGTTGTTTCTTTGAGAATCGTATATGAACCTCTCTTGGAAGTCTAAAGCATCTTGTATAGTTGGTATATATTCTACATACCTTGTCGATTTCCCTTTGAACCTCTTGGCCCTCTTTTTGTAACGCTTCCGCTATGAGATCTGCCATTAATTTGGGCAAGTCCTCCCCCTTTTTTTCTGTTACATTCTGAAATCTGAGGAAGAAATCAGNTCCATCTCCAAATATGCAATTGCCTCTTCTAATTTCTTGTTCTCTCCCATTAATTTCTGTTCTATTGATTCTACTTTGTTATCTGTTTGTTCGAGCTTTGCCTCCACTGCTTTCATTTTATGTTCTGTCTTTACTACTGTTTGTTGGACTGTACTTATCTTCTCATCTAATTTCCATATTTTACCTTTCATTTTCCCCATTTCAGTTTTAAAGTCTGTGTGGTTTCTCACCATTGTTTCTTGTATTGTTGTTAATGTCATTTAAATTGTTTGAATATTTGATACCTGACTTACCTTCTCAGGATTCATCATGCCCTCTATGGAACGTTGTCCTGCTGGTGATGTTATCGTTGATGTTATATACTATATCTTATAACTTTCTTATAGTTCAATTAAGTCTATGAATCAATATATAGCCATTAATTAGTTGTAGATCAATTGATTAATTAGTTGTTATCCAAGGTATCAAATTGTGGAAAATTATAAAAAATATAGAGGGTATAACAGTTATAAAGAATGTAGCACTCTATGAAATAGGATACATAAATTAATTCTTCTTGCAAGCAATCAGCTATATATAATATATTGCTTTAGATTTTTTTCAATATACACTTTTGAATGTAAAACTTAGAAATTATTCAACTTTCTTCTTCTTTCTTCTTCTTTTCCCTTTCTTCTGCCCACTGTCACATTACTTTCCTCATTTCCTGTTTCCTCAGTCCTCTTTAATTACTTAGTCACTTTCGCTCTCAAATTGCACAGTCACAACTTTGTATCAAAATGGTTCCACTTTCCGTACAACAATTCTCCATTAAAGTTCCAATTGTTCTCTCGAATGTCTCTTTTCTGCTCAACCACTAATCAATCCACATTGTAGAAATTTTGAGTTTTTATTCACAGTCTTGATCTTTTCTTCTGCGGTACTCTCTCTCAGCTGTTAAAGGCCCTGTCCCACTGGCCGACGGATGCAAAACATATGCATAAAGGACACAGTGGATGAGCAAAATTTCGGGGGTGGCGCCGTATGTCAATTCCGCTGGATTGTCGCAAAATAGGTGGCAAACTGAATTTGTTGCTAATAATTACAGATATAGCTGGAAAAGAGATGGAAAGAAACGGAAGGGGTAGGATGTAGCGGGTGGATGTAAACGATTTCATAAGAAGCTAGCGGATGACAGCGGATGGAAAGCGGATGCAACAAGATCCGCAGGGAGTTCGGGGAGAAATACCGAAGCGGACGTTATAGCGGAAGGGATGGATGATCGTGGATGATGCAGATGCATCACAGTTAGAGGCCTATAGGAGCAAAGTGGATGCATAGTGGATGTATATCAGATGCAAAGCGTTCACTGCGCATGCGGGGAGTATGAATTGCGTCAAGCTCCACGGATATAAAGGATACAGTTCGCACGCAGTCAGCATTCAGAGAAGAGACGTGCTGCCACATACATCTTCAAGAACACCATGGTTTGTCAGTCAGGGAGAAAGAAGGGCTGGTGCCTACTTGTGCCAGCCCTGGCAAGAAGGACAGAACTACGATCCACCCACTGGCACTGACCTCTGAAGGCTGCTGCTGCTTCTCCCTGCTGCTGCTGCTGGTGTTGCTGGTGTGGGCTGGTGCTGCTGCTGGTGCTGCTGCTACTGCTACTGCTACTGCTGCTTGCTGTGTGACCAGCCCCGAGGCCTCAAACCGTGATGCTCAGCCCTGAGAAGGCCCTGATGCTGCGTGAAGTGGCCCTGCCAGAGGGAGGAGAAGGGCAAGGAAAGGAAAGGAGAGAGGAAACAGACTACACATTCCGAGGACCGATGAGAGAGGATGGGTGGCTGGAATGGCTGGGGAGAAAGAGTGTATTGTGGAGAAAAGGGCCACAGACTCATCGCGGACACCAAAGAAGAAACAGGCGCTTGGAGAGACAAGGCAGAGAGCCTGGCTACACTTGCGATGTACTGTCCCTGGGATGGTGGAGATGCTTAAGCCATGCATCACCTGGTTGATGGCAAGCTAGACACTCAAAAAATCTGCCAGGCCCACTGTCAAGCTCTCATTGACCGAAGAATGATACATCATGGGCAAGGTGGCAGCTTCCTTGAGGGGTGAGTCGCACCCGAGGAGCAGCCCCATCTGACATCCCCTCTCTCCCAGCAGACAGCCCAAGAGCAGACCAGGTCTCTCAGCCATGAGCCAGAGCTACACCTGTCGCAGGCAGGTGTTTTCAGAGGGCCCCACGGCAGAGACCGCCCCTGATCTAGCGCACTCCCATGCCGGATTGACTTGGAGGATGACGCCCTGCTGTCCCAAATGGGGAGGAAAAGTCGGCAGCGCACGCGCCCAATGAGAGCCTTGGTTAAGGGGGAAGTCACCCCACCCCCAGCTCTCCACAGGATGCAGGCAGAGAGGCAGACTGGAGGGCAGAGCCACACTGTCCTGTTGGAGATCTGGGACACAATGAGGACCAGCACAGAACTTCTCACTCAGCTGGTCCACTTGACAGAGGATCCTCCAGCCGCCACACTTTCATCACCAACATGAGCCACACCTTGAGGATATGCCCGAGGCCCAAGTACCAGGTGATGAAGGAAAAGATCACAGCACTTCTGCACAACCCCAAGGCCCAACTGAACCTGCTCCGACCCAGTCCAGGTCTGCTCCTCCACCCCAGGCGATGTCACAGCCTTTCCACGGCTTTTCAACAGCCCCTCACCTACCAGGCTATGAGTACCAGGACTTCCCACAGCACAACACACCTTCCCAGTCCAGCCCAGGTTCATCGCACGCCAGACGCCACACCTACGCCCAGCTGCAGACCAGACAGCCCCACTACACTCCTCCTTCCTCCACTCCACAGCCAAGCCCATCAATGGACAATCTGTCATTCAGTCTTGATCCTGACATCCCAGATACCTGATGAAGGGCCTCTCAACCTCACGGGACTGAGTCAGCTCTCTGAGAGCTTCCTGAACACACCATCCCCTGTTGTACTCTCGGGGCCAAGCACCCCAATGGCTGTCTCAGACCAGCACTCAAGCCACAGCCACCTCCACAGTTCCCTGGCCGCTTAACAGCTGAGACCATGGATATGACTCAGAGTGACTCGAGAATATGTGCCAGAGACTGAGTTGTTACCTGTTCACTTTATCTTTGCTTAAGACACTTTACTTGGCTCATTTTGCTTTTTTAATAAAGTCATACAGTTTACTTAAGGACAGTTTTAATAATATGTTATCTTTGCTAACAGGACTTGGCTTACTTTCATTTTTTTTACTTAATAAGTGTGGTTGTGAAAACTTTGAAAAATGGTTAAGCCTTTGCATGCTTTGGTGGATAGTAAGAAGTGTCGGGATAGGATAGTTGGGATAGATAAGGATAGGTTGTGGATAGATAAGATAGTTGTGGGATATATATGGACGCTCAGTTCAAGGCAAGTGTGGCACTGTTATGGTCACCTCCAGCTGCCACACATGTGGACCTTTTGTATCAATAACAATTTATTCATTGATCAACACACATTTCAAAAATAAAAAAGCTCTTTTAATTCATGCCTATTCATTGTAGGGCCACTCAACATACATGGCACAATTTCATCAGTATTATGTAACAGGCTCAAGGGAAGCATCCATTAACCATCTATCATCGCTTGTCCTTGCCACTCACTGCTCCAGCTGGGGAGTTGACCAGTGTCTCAGTAGGTTGCGGCTGCTCTTCCCTTCAGGTGAAGCTCTGTTGGGGCCTTGCACATCACAGTATCTGTCAGTTTCACCCTTGCCTCCATTCACCAGGCTCCATAGTCCCCATTGACCCTTGTTGACAGTCCACAAGTCTGGTTCTGCAAACACTGGGTAAGTGCGGGTGCGCATGAGTAATTGTGCAGGCAGGCAAGCTCCCACGATCCTCTCTCAACAGTCTGTGGGTGATGCTGCATGGTGGTGAAAGTGATCTGGAACCTGTTGGCCAGGATGCCAAGGCGTTCTCCACCACCGCGTCTGCCCGTGGACAGCTCTAGTTGAAAGGATCCTCTCTTCATGGGTGAGGTATCTTGAACTGTACAGTTTTCAATGAGGTAGGTTCTGAGGAGAAGGGCGTCATCACTAATGATGAAGTAGGGCACATCTTGGTGTGTCATTGGGGAGTAGTGGTGTCTGGATCTTGGAAAACCCATGATGAGGTACGTTCCAGCCCATCCTTGAAGTCACTGGTGTTGTATACCTGGCTATCTGAAGCTGACGCTGTTGCCTGAAGCATCAATGTACATGAACTTGTAGTCAGCATCGACCATGGCGAAGAGGATGATACTGAAGAAGCCCTTGGTATGGGTTGATAATAGAGTGGAGGCCCTGATGATTGCGCGAGTGGAGGCTTTGCAGGCCACTGTGATCCGAGTCTATGGCTTCCAAAATCGGTGAGTGGGGCGGACAGTTTCTCAGTACTCTGATGAACCCACTGCTCTGCCAAGCATTTCTTGCGCATGCCTTCTTCAGTGGTGGTGGGCCTTGATGAAGCTCCCTCTCACGTATTCTTGGATGATGGCGCTCGCACCATTATCTCGTGACGCACTTTACTGATGTTACTGTTTTTGGCGGTCGCCCCTCAAACGCATACTGCATGATTTCTCTTGTGTGGTTCCAGAGGCCAGAGGTAGGCGCAGAATCAGTGCCAACCTTCAGTCCAGGATCCAGGCTGGGATGGAAGTTGGTGCTTGGCTTGGTCAACCCTGGGTCTCAGACGGCTGTAAAAGTTTCATCAGACAGGGCTGGGTGCCATCCTCAATGAAGTGATTGGAATGCACGAGGTCTTCATTCCTGAGCTCCACCATCAACTGGTCATAGAGTCCAAATTCCATTTTTCTCATGATCCATCTTTTCGGACCCACGCAGCTCTTGGACGTCTCCTTCTTCTCCTTGTGTGATAAAAGGAGAAACATCGCTGAACAGGGTTTGGTTCTGGTGATGAATGATCTGCAATTACCATTTGGATTGTGTCATGATCCATGGTTGAAGAACAATGGATGATTGGAAGAGCAAGACCAAGGGTGAAGAGGTCTGTACACCACGGCTGCTCGGACTCATACTGAGATCCAGGTGATTTCTCCCCCTTTTTTATAGGAAATATAGGTTTTCCGCGTAGTGTCCTTCTACATACTCTTGACATACTGCAGAACATCCTAAATATCCGGAGGATACATCCCAGATAAAACGTTTGTTTCTGTTTTAATACTTTATATACGAGATGCATCCACTTTACATCCTTTCTATTTCTCCGTGCTAATAACGCGTGTGTGGACGTTCCGTGTACCCTTCATTTTCCTCTCCTTTTCCGTTTTCAGCTGCAGCAGGATGTGAGTTGCAAGGATGTCCAGAGGATGCCGAGAGGATGTAGCGGACCGTTTAATGGATGATATACGGACATAGACGTTTGTTGCCCGTATATGTCGGCGATGTACATCGTACACGGGGGAAAATTCATCCGTTCAAATAGTTTGTGCAGCTCAAAACTTCTTGTGCAGGATGATATCTCAGTGGACGGATGCTGGATGGGATAGAGCGTATAAAACACATATGCAGGTGAAGTACACAATGGGATGCATCACGTTTTCCAGTTCCAACGGATGGCAAGCTTTTTTTAACATTTTACATCCTCTTTGCATCCATTGGTGCAGTGGGACATGGGCTTAAACTGTTGTTTCCTCCTCTCCCTTTCACTGAGCTATCCCCTGCCAATTAGCCGCTGTATTCACTCTCTCTGGAGTCTCCCTTTGTCAAAGTCTTTCACAGGGCTCTCTCACCTGTCAAAAACTGTCCCAGTCTGCCATTCTCCTTCTGATGTCTTGCGTTCATCCACTTTCCTGCTTCCCAATCACAGCTGGCTGTCATAGCTTCGGATCCGCCATAGATGCCGGGTTTCTTTCGTGCCAGATTCAAAGGGCTCCCCCTTGTTGCAGTGGGAGGTTGCTTTCCTCCACTCTGCTCCTAGATTTCCCCTTCTAACTTCTAACTCCAAGCTTCACAATGCCTCTGAGAGCTTCCAAGCATGAAAATTTAGATACAGGATTGCAGAGTTCACTCTCCTGCTCCACTCTGCTGTGACCTCACTACCGGAAGTCTGATCTTTATGTTTTCTTATTTCTTCTAGTTTTTTTTTCTCTTCTCTTTCTGCTATCTTCAGGTACTACAAAGTGCACTATCCAGACTTTTTTGTCTTTCTTATTGTTAATTGTTAAGTCTGAAGTATTATTGTTGTTGTCATCGTCAATTTTTGACACTTTGCAACCCTCTGGACTTGTCCCTACTGTTTACTTGATAGGATTTTGGAAGTGGTTTTCCCTTGCTTTACTTCCAGGGCTGAGAAAGAATGACTGGCCCAAGGTCGCTCAGTTGGCTTTGGCCTAAAGCAGGACTAGAACTTACAGTTTCCTTTTTTCTGGCTTGGTTTCTTAATCACTACACCAAACTGACTCTATGAGTCCTGCTTAATCATGATTCCCACCAACCACTGTATTAATTTCATGAATATGCATAGACTCTATCTTCACTGTAATTCAAAATAAACTTGGAGCAGGCCAGACATTTTATCAGGTTTCATCTCATGCCCCCATGCCCATACATAACCTGAGATGGTTTCATGGTTGAAAAGAAGTGAGACAATTCAAGGCAGAATACAAGGAATTCTGGAATTCAAGAACACACTTAACTGCCATCAAGGATGGCACTATGGGGCAGAGACAAATCTGATTCAGGAGAAACCAGCCAGCAGAAATCAAGAACAGAAAACCCTAGTAAATTATGTCTCAGAGTTAAAAATGTTCCATTTTATATTTTCTGTCTCTGAAATCAAAATAGCTAAAGGAAAGCAAAAATAAACCCATAACCGTATGTTGGTTGCATTGCTTATAAAGTTCATCAACTTTAGGGAAAAGGAAGGAGATAGATGAACAATATAGAGCTGATTTCATAACATGAATCAGAGGTGTAGAGCAATTAAAAACATATTCAGACAAAATTGATCAACATGAATAGAGAATTTGAAAGTATAAAGAGTTAGAAAAATATTATCTGGCATTTACAAGAATGGAATTGAGGGGCAGCATGGTGTAGTGGTTAAGGGGTTAGACTGTCACTGAGAGACCTAGGTTCAAATCCATTCTCAGGCACAGGAGCTTACTTGGTGTCTGCCTCTTGACAGCAATATTTTTGCAAGGGGTTCCTGATCAGATTTGCTGAAATGTTACAGCAATGGGGGTAGATTTGTTGAAACCCTGACACTCTGTCCCTAGAGGATTTTAAGTTTCCAAAACCACTTTCTTTCTTATCCTGCTAAGGTGGGGATTTTTCCAACTTCTTAATCACAATCTACTTATAAATTGGCAGCAAGACTATTCTTTTGACTAATAAAATAGGAATGTCCAGATGTCCAGAATGGGAATCCTTCTCAGGCTCTGATTATACCATTACACTGGACAACTTTGAACCAGGCATTCTCTCCCAGCCTGACTTAGCTCACAATGTTGCTGTTGTGGGGAGAAAACAAAAAGTGGAAAATGTATTGAGTTCATAAAATAAAAGTGGGATATAAATCTTGCAAGGAAAGAAATCATAAATGAGAAGTGTCACTTATTATTAATTATGGACATTTAGTAACTTCCATTAGGATGAAAAAGAGAGGCTTGGAGGGTTACATTTTATGATGTTTCATGTACAGCAAAGTTTGTAAGAGCAAAAACTTTTAAATTTTAAAGGATCAAAGAAGACATTTGTTCCTTATGTCAAAGGAAAACCTTACTAACTCATTTAATATACCAAGGCCTGTAATACATTTTTTAAAAAATAGTAAATACACAGATGAGATTCTCCCTTCTCCTGTGACTTCAAATGTTTTTTCTAATACATACATTTAGGACCAATTTCATAAGTTACATACTGGGATCCAGTTTGTAAATGCTTAATATACTATTACTGTACCTAGAAAGATATTAGGTAAAATATTCACAGATCCCCCACAAGGTTAATGAGATCACACAAGAAAGGAGTAGGAATTTATTAGAAAGAAGAGTGACCTTATACTGCCAACAGAAACTAAGCTACATCTTTCAGCATCAGGCAAGAAATAAATCTGTTTCTTGCTTTTCATTAATTTCTTCAGTGCAGTAGGTAATTTCACACAAGTATAGTAGAAATCTCCTTCTGGGCTCCACTTAACTCTCCCTGTCTCAGTTATTCATTCTTCAACAGAGTATTCTCAATGGGCTCAACCAATCTAGTTTTCCCAGAATTTCTGCTATCATTTTACCAAATACCAAATCATTTCTCTATAATCTCTCCCACTCTTGCTACTGTACGTATCTTACAATGGGCTGTTTCTTTCAGGGTTCTAAAACCTTACCTTTTCAGAATCTTATCACAAAGCTCAGTAGTGTATGATTATATCCTGGGACAGAGTCAATCCATAAAGTGGTGTAGTAGTTAAGATGCTGAATTTCCCCTGGGGAGATCTATCATGTAAAGCTGCCTTCAAGACAAGATAATCAATTGCCTCACCTGATTCAATACAGTCATGACAGTCCTTGTTTAGCAATCGTAATTGGGAAAGCAACTAAGGCATTAAGTGAAGCAACTGTTAAATGAAACTGCAGCCGGGCATATGTTTTACAGGCCTGCAAAGGTGGTAAATGATTGGAAAGTTACTTTTTCATTACTGTTATAACTACAAAAGGTCACTGTCCAAGGCAGTAGCTAAACAAGGA
Organism: Laticauda laticaudata; assembly: GCA_004320025.1. Taxonomy (NCBI): domain Eukaryota; kingdom Metazoa; phylum Chordata; class Lepidosauria; order Squamata; family Elapidae; genus Laticauda; species Laticauda laticaudata. Next base: position 9,443 of record BHFT01035771.1, read on the forward strand.
CCACCTGAACTGTCAAATAACACAATTTACAGAAGGTGTAGAAGGGCTTAGGGAGAAGGATTTCTTTCAAAATGCAATTTTCCGGACTACTACATGGAAAGCACACACCCAAATAGTTTCTTGCCTATATAATCACTGAGGTGGGAATATCATCATTACGCTATAACCTATGACAATCCAAAACATAAAATTAAATTTAATATCTCAGGGTTTCCCCCTTTACAAAATAGTTGCTTGTAGAAATAAAAAAAGACTATTAATTACATTTAAATCTGCAATTTTAACAAGTTTAAATTTGAATAAAATATTCCATCTATCAAGCAGAACACTTTCATTATCTCTGCTTTAAGAGAATTTTAGAAATAACAGGGTTTGTACCCTTAACAAGGATTTAAGAATTTAAATCTAGAAGAGATGTTCTATAACCAAATTTTCCTTTTTAAATATCTATTTCATAATCTTGTTTGCAACATGTAAATATGGGCTATTTGTCAAAAATAAAATTTGCAGTTAAAAATGCTGTTAGGCTTAAAATTTTATTTTAAAAAATGAAGCAACATGGTGGTTCTTACTAGCTCAGGATTTACTAAAAATGGTTTTAAAAAATTAGAGTTCAATAAAGAGCATCCAAGATGATTTTGTATTAAAAAAAAAAAAGATGTTTTGGCAAAGTTGCCCATCATGCTTACTATGCAATAAATTCAGTTTAAGTGACATTAAAGATCCGGTAGGACTGAAGAGTGCTAATTGCCAGGGTCTTTTGAATCATGTTGCAAATGCTCCTCTGCAGAAGCAACCTGTTTCTTTCCATGACTCAGAGACAATGATTTCTCCAATTGTTTTCTTGTTCACTTCTAATACTTTTACACTTCAAAAGGTAATTTGGGGCAAAGAATAAAATAAAATAAAATCTCTCTCTACATTGTTCGTACAGTTAGTACAGTTGACGGAAAAGGATTGTAACGAGACTTGGCAGATTGTGGCTTACAACCATAATCTTGTTAGCTCATTGCATTACTTACTACAGAACCAGTGTCAGCAGCAAAGCAGCAACACACACTGACATGTCTGAGATTGCTAGTGGGAAGGGGAGGCAGGACGTCTTTGCCAAAACCTGTTGTCTAAAAGAAACAGCAAGATACGTCCAGGGAACAGAGAGCTTTGGGTGCCTTTCAGTTACTCTATGTGTTTTGTTTGGAACAATACATCTTTGTTTTTAAACAAAATTGTGGGGAGAGATTAAAGCAGGATTGTCAAACTCAAGGCCCGTGGGCCACAACTGGCCCACAGGGTACTTAGACCTGGCCCACGGGACCACCTCAAAAACAGTGAAGGACCACACACGCCCCTTCCGAGTTCCGTTTTCATTGGAAGAGGATGGTAGGAGGCCATGGCAGCTGGAAATGGAGCACTGCAGCCTGTTTCCACTGACAGATGCCTGGGCGCTCACAGGCAGCTTGGGAGTGAGGGAGTGCTTATTGCCACCCTGGCTCACGAGTGTTAACGACACTGATGGCGGTTCAATGAAATAGAGTTTGACCACATGGTGTTAAAGATGTACTATCAGCTATACAATGGTTCTGCTAGCTTTGCTCTTAGTGTTTCTTCATCTATTGCAATATATTTTTTTTATACAAGTAGTCCTAAACTTATACCACTTATGTAGTCCTATTACTTATGAGCCGAAATTTCTGGTGTGAAATGGAGGCACTGTTAAAAGTCAAGATTTTGCCCTTTTTGCCTCAGTTGTTAGTGAATCATGCAAATTGATAACATTACTGACACGGTTGTAAAATGAATCTGCCTTCTCTTGTGCTGGAGAAGGTCGCAAACGGTGATCAACAGCACTGGGACAGTGCAAACTGTTATAAATGTGAATGGCTTCCAACTCATCGATGATTTTATCATATAACCAGGCAGTCTGAGTGGCTAAAATTATGAACACATATCATTCTTTTTTCTTAATGCCATGCAACTTTGACTCATTAATATAACTGTTGAACCCAAGGAATCTGTATAACTATTAGAAATTTCTTTATTTAGTGTATATTTTACAATGCTCATAATTACACTTCTTTTTGCTTTCATTAATCTGTATTTTCTCATTTAATCGTGTCACAAACCTGAAACAAATACTCACAATTAGAATTCTCTTAGATATGATTATTCATCAGAGACTTTAGAAGCTCTGGAGAGGAAGTTCATTACTTGACAAATGGACAACCATTTTCCTGAAATAGTATAGGGTTAGACTAGAAGACTTCTAAGGACCCTTCTAATTCTGTATTCTCTTCTGTTCTATTATTTGAAGAGGGAAATGTGTGAATATGTAAGGAATGGTATTCTATAGGAAGGGAACATTGTAATATATATAATCTGTGCTGGATAGAGAGGGTCTTTGCAGCTGCCCATCTCACAGCTTGCTGCTCTTGGATGAAAAATAAGAAACTTAATTCATGCAATTGCCTATTTTCTTGATCCCAGCTCAGAAACAAATTTGGCGAGGAATAAAATATTCCCACAATTTCACGTGCAACCCACTCTAATCTACGGCAATCATATTGCTCACCTGATAACCTATGCAGGAGTGCAGTAGGACCTTTTCAGACAAACAAACTTTATTAAACGTACAAGCTTCATGCATTTTAATCACATTTGCTAGTCTGAAAGGGGGCTACCACCTTGCTCCTGATTTTTGGCTCTTACAGATGAGCACTGCAATAATCTATACAGTGATTTTTTATGCATCATGCTTTCAAACTGGGATGAAGAATGTGACTATAAGCCTCCCTCCCAAAGTCCTCAGGGTATCCTTTGTCATCCACTGAAAAGCATGGAGGAAGCCAGCGCAAGTGCTTCATGTTTCTGTGCTTGTCAAGAAAGGGGGTGCAAAGGAAGGAAGGTTAGCTAGTGGAGGGTAACAGGACTTGGGCCCAACCCAGAGATGATCTTATGCCATCTACTTGGGAGATGGTCTGACCTTCAGTCAATTAGAAAAAAAAAGATACTGAGGTATGTGAACATGATCATGAGGCTTGCCAGTCCACACTTTCCCCTCACAGGAAAAAAAATCACACTTCTGAATAGGTATAAAGTACCTTTGCCTCACTCCTGACTACCGAGAAACATGACTGGCCTGGAAGGAAGATCTTCCAGGAAACAGCTAGATTTCAGATAGAGCTGAGGTTCTGCCTTCCTTCATTCTGGAAATGAAGTAACTTACTCAAAATCTACTCAGGACCCTAAGTTAAATGTGGTCTTATGCAAAGTAAAGTAGCAGGCAAATCCAGGAAAACTCAGGGTCCACCAAGCAGCATTTATATATAGCAATTCTCCTTGACAGCAGCCATTTTGCAATCTGGCATTGAGAAGTTTTTCATGAGACTCCTCGGGCCAAATGAGGATGCAGACAAATTCATGCCCTTTTGTGTCAAAATAGCTGAATTAAATTACTGCTAGCTGATCTCAAAGTGCTAAGCAGGCTTGGAGCTGGTGAATCCTTGATGTAAGATGACTAGACAATCCCAGGACTGTAACCTAGACTGGAAAATCCTAAAACCATCCTGCAAGGAGACAACAGCAAACCAATTTCATATATTCTTGAGAAGAAAACCACACGGATGTGTCCATGCTCACACTTTTTATGATCATGGGTTCCATGTGGCAGACTGGCTGGAGAAGAAGGTTGCAAATACACATACAACATTATCCAGTATACACTCTCCATTCACATACAGACACACAGATACACAGTTATATTCTGCGAATTGCAGCAGAAACAAGGTCATATTTTTTACCACAAACCAATTCAGAGAGATTCTAACTTCCCCTGTCTGTTTTCAATTAACCACCATTTATCATCTTGCCGAGAGGCACCAGTTAATCTTAATTGCATTTTATTTAAGCCAGCCAGCTAGATTCAGAATCCATGATTTGAAATTGGGTGGCTAGAATAAGACATAGTTAAGTGAACTTCATACAGGTTCAGAGATAAAATGAATGTTTATCAGTTTAAATTATTATAACCCGTTTCTCAGAGCTATTCTGGAGGGAAAATAATTAAGGTGTGCAAAAATGTGTGGGCCTAAAGTTTATTCTTGGAGCCTATCAAACTTTAACCCAACATCCCAATTCATCGGATTCAACTCCCATAATGCTCAGCCAGCATGGGTCAAAGAGAAAAGGCTATTTTATCTTTCGATTGATGGCTGTCATCTTACCTCTTATATTTGCCCACTACTTGTTTTAGAAACAAAGGGAGTAATCTTGGAAGAGACAACCCAGCTTTGCATAAAATGAACAGTGCCAGCAGCGGATGTAACTTTCATAATTGTTTTGGCTTAATTATTGTACAAGGTTTTAAAAATGTGTTTATTTCATTATTCCCTGTTTTCTATCATTCTGGGATGGCTTATGTAAAATGTTTTTTTATATAAAACAATTAGTTCAAAATCTGGAAAAAAAAACCCACAACCCAACAGAATTAAAATAGCAGGAAGCTTTTAAAACCTTACAATAAAAACAACATTATTTCCCCCTAAAATCCAATTTATGTCCCAGTCTCTGTAAGAATGAGCAGTATAGTATATCTCTTGTCTCAGGATAATAATCCATGAAACTAATAAAGCAGACCATTGCCTGTAAAAATTAGGCTATTTCAAATTTGCTAATTTTAAAGTAGCAGAAGAATATTTGTGGGTTTTACCTAAACTATTCTTTCCCTTTAAAAGTGGATGATTTGAACTACAGGGGGAGTACCACTAGTCGGAAAAAATATTGCATAATTATGTAAATATGAGGGGGGGGGGCGAAGCTCACAAAACAAAAGGTGATGTTTTATCTTCACAAGATTATGATGTAAATTGCAGTAAGAAATGGTGACTGAGTGAGGATTATAATTGTCTCCTTGGTCTCATTCCATCGCTTGTCGCTATATGACACCCATTTTGTCCACACCAGTGTCCCATTTTATTCAAGCTTAAAGTACCAACATGAATTCAAACTATAACACGTGGATAGGTTGGTGAGCACAGATCCCCTAATGGTCTTTCTGATCATGATATCTTACAAGAGAATTCCCCAAAACAGGCTATGGGGATAAAAACGGTCCTAGTGCACATTACAAGCAGCAGACCAAGAAGCAGCTCAGTTGCAGATTCTAAATGACACACTCATTATGTATAAACTTCATTTTGTTTTTGTTTTCCAGTTGGGAGAAAAATCAAGAATCGTGGAATAATCGGGGCCTTAGTGACCAGCACGAGGTAGGTGCAGGACTACCTGTGGGTACCTTGTAGAACTAATGAAAAATATAGTCCAATAGTTAATCCTGGAAAAACCTTGACAGATATAGAAAGGAAGAGCTGGGAATGTGAGGATTTAAAGCCGTGGTTTTCAACCCTGCATCTTGAACATGTGTGAACTTCAAGTTGCCAGTGTTGGGAAACACTGATTTGGGGATTGCATTTTAAAAAAATACTCATTGCCTCATACCACAGTAACCTGATCAAGGTGCAGAAAAGGAAGTATTGTTCATCGATAATGCCTTCTTCCCTAGTTATTTGCTATGTCTGTGGACTCCAAAGACCTGAAGGAGGATCGCCCAGACTGCTGAAAGTGTCACACAGAGTCAGTTCCCTACTCCTGCCATGTTGAAGGAAAGTTGCTGGACTTGTCATTGGCACAGCCGCATCTTCTGCCCTCTTGCCAGGCAGAACATTTCAGCCTTTCAAGGGTTCTCGATGAAGCTTCTGCCTCAGCCAAGATAATTTTGCAGCTGTTCTTCCCTGCCTCTGCCATTTGCTGGTGTGTCAACTGCAAAGGTCACCAATCAACATCTACCAATCAACAGCCCATCCAACAGGATCAAAAGTACGCATTGACCCACCCATTCTACCTCTGGGAAATGCCCCTAAATATTGAGCTGACAAACAACTTGTTTATTTAAAAAAAAAAACCAGGAGNAAATATTGAGCTGACAAACAACTTGTTTATTTTAAAAAAAAAAACAGGAGGGTTGGGGGAGAGAGGAAGAGACAAAGTGACACAAAGCACTTCCTTTTTAATCCCATTTGTGCAAAGTTCTTGGTTCAGTATTTTCCTTCACTTCCTGCAAAAATCTTTGACCTTGATGTGTGTGGCATTTCCTACCTCCCATGCTTAATTTTACCATTCCCACACAGAGACAAGACGGTCCCAGCACCTAGATCAGTGATGGAGAACCTTTTGGGCTTGGTGTGTCCAACATTCGAAAAATGCCTAATTTGAATCACAACCCAAACAAAAGAGAAACAATACATACACACACACACACACACACACACACACACACAGAATCCAATCATGTGTGTGATTCCCAGAATCTGCTGCACACTTACCCTCAGGTGGTGTTCTTTTTCTGTGACAGGCCCTTGTGGCAGGTCTGGATCGCCCAAGGCCTTCATTCTTGAAGTGCCTTGGGAGAAGGCTCTTCCATGGCTTCTGCAGCCTCCAAAAAACACAAAAGTGTGTCCATCCTTGTATGATTTTCAGAGGCTCCAGAGACTGCAGAAGTCCATATCCCTGTCACGTAACTTCTGCAGGGTCCAGAGGCCACATGAGAACACACCCTATTCTCACACTGCCTCCAAAATTTGTGCAAGAATTGGGTGTGCTTTCAAGAATATTGTCAGGTGTGTCACCCAAAACATGGTGTGTCACTCTTGACGTGTTTCCATAAATTCACCATCATTGACCTAGAGAAAGGGTCTTCAAACCTGGCAAGTTTAAAATTTGTCCTGAAGTTGAGGGTCTTAAGGACTCGATTGTACTGACCTCCTCCTTAAGACCCTCAAGAAGTTCACAAGTCTTAAACTTGCCAAGTTTGAAGAGCCCTCACCTAGAGAGAGGAACTAATGATGCCAGTTGAGTGTTCTTTGAGAGGACACTACCCATCACCAAATCTGAAAAGAGTCCAAATGATCCAGATTAGGGGTCTCCAACCTTGGCAACTTTAAGACTTGTGGACTTCACCTCCCAGAATTTCTCACCCAGCTTTGGCCTCATTAGGAGTATGTTTTTATCCAATGTTCTTGTATCACCCCATTTGCTTCCTTGTCCACAACTTGGAATACAGGCAGTTGTCGACTTACAACAGCTCACTTAGTGACCATTCAATGTTACAACAGCACTGAAAAAAGTGACTTACGTCCATTTTTCACACTTACTACTGTGGCACTATCCCCATGGTCATGTGATTTACTTTCAGATGCTTGAAAATTAGTTCATATTTATGACGGTTGCAGGGTCCCGAGGTCACCTGATCCTATTTTGCGAACTTCTGACAAGCAAAGTCAATGGGGAAAGCCAGATTCACTTAGCAATCATATTCCTAATTGAACGACTGCAGTGATTCACTTAACAAATGTGGTAAGAAAAGTCGTGAAATGGGGCAAAACTCACTTTACAAATTTCTCACTTGGCAACATAAATTCTGGTCTCAATTGTGGTCATAAGTCGAGGACTGCCTGCAGTTCAGCATAAATTATATCCTCTGCCATGAGTATGGTCGTATTGTAAAGGTAGCCAAATTACTCATGCATTTCTTTATATATATATATACATTTTGCACACTGCTAAACTGCTTCAATAAGAGTTGAAAGTGGTTTGAGAGAGTACTGCATCTGTTAACAGACATATACACCAGCTAGCTCACTTTGTCTCATGCTCTTGTCTCACAGGCTCTCTGGGAATAATTTAATAATAGAAAAACCTGTAAGACCATTTTCTCAGAAGCAACATGAGGTGCAGGTATGCAGACAGTAACCACCCAGAGTCACTGGGATAAGAGTCATAATAATAATCGCATGATTTTCTTTCAAACTATCTTCACCTCTGGGAAAATTGTGTCTTCCCTGTGTGGGTTCTTTGGCTCCAACCACAAAACATAAACACAGGCTAAAGATAGACCAACAAACAGGCCACAAGTAGGTCTTACAACCATTCAGAATTATAACAGCACTGAAAAAAGTGGCTTACAACCCGATCCTTACAACCACTGCATCATCCCCACAGTCACGTGATTGAAATCCAGGAACTTGGCAGATGGCATGTAGATACAACGGTTGCAGCATCCCAGAGTCCTGTGATAGCAATAGCACTAAGACTTATATACCGCTTTATAGTGCTTTACAGCGGCTTACAGAGTCAGCATATTTGCCTCCAACAATTTGGGTCCTCATTTTACTCACCTTGGAAGGGTGGAAGGCTGAGTCAAAGGAACTCGGACCACTCTAAACTTGACGGTTTAACGTCCGTCGACCGTCAGTCGTCTTCATCGGACGTCATAACGTCTCTAACCACTGTGCTACTGTGGCTCAGTGATCACCATTTGTGACCTTCTCAGGCAGCTTCCAACAAGTCAGTGGAAGAAGTTGGATTTGCTTAATGACCACACAATTCACCTAATAACTGCAGTGATTTGCAGCTATGGCCAAAAGGTTGTAAAATCAGGCATGATTGGTCTTATTTAACAACAGACATTTTGACCTCAGTTCTGCTCATAACTACCTGTACTGTGCTGATCCCAAAAGCTATTCAGAATTTAGCCCCAAGGCCCTGCCCTCTCCCCCACTCACTTCCTCCTCCTCCTCTTCCTTTTCTCTAGGGCTTGCAGCAGTAGAGAACATGGTCACTTACCCCCTCTGCCATTCAGCAGATGTGGTCTATTGTTATAGGATCAACAACAGGGCACCTGCTATGAGATTGCTCCTTGTTTCTTCCTCTTTTAAAATAGCAGTAGGGGAAGATTCCCCATTTTCATTCCCACTTTGGGAGGAACACTGTACACTTTCTTCGCCCCACAGTTTTCTGAATGGAAACTATCAGTTCTGAAAAAAATTACCAGAATAATTCTTTCAGAGCTGTTCTTTGCCTACTGGGTGTCAGAAACATAGCCACAAAGCCTTTTTCCCCCACCACTCCCCCATCCTCATGTGCAAAATTAACTGCATGAGAAAGGGTAACTTGGATTAGAAAATAATACAACATGAAAACATTGTCAGAAATCTGCCTCTGGCGCAGCTGCTTCAGTCCCAATAGGATTTCATCCTTGTTGCAACTCTTTTAAAATAAAAAATAAATAATTAACATCAAGGAACTCCATTCCCAACTTTCTACATTACTGGGGTTCTCTGGATTGTTTAGCTTCTTTCATTTTGAGATCTAGGATCATAAGCATAGCTCGGTGGCCCTAAAGCAAATTTTTGCTCCAAAAATTCAACTTTAATCTTCAGTTAAAGCACCAGCATCTACTTTGGGGCTTGAAGATTTAACCTGTGGTTTGGGGAAACAGCAGCAGCAGAAAAAAAAAAAAAGCACTAGGCACTGTTTGGGAGCACAGTAAATGCCAGCATGTTGCATCAGCAGGAAAACTATCAGATCTGGCCTGCAAAAATCTGGACAGGAGCAGAATGTGGTCTTTTTAGTTGAAAGAAAAGGAGGAGAGGAGGAGGAGGAGGAGGAGGAGGAGGAGGCAGTGTGGATAATACCACCCATCTGACAGTTGCACGGAAAGGTTGCCCCACTTATCTACAGCCTTCTTCACCTGTGGCTCCACTTCTATATATTGGAACTCTCTGGGTTGGTCTCTGTCGCATACATTTCTTTTTAAAGACCAAAGGGCTGGCTGGAAACCTCCATGCCTGTGGAGCCCATGGTAGCTATCATCTGTTCCTTCACTGTCTTTTAGGCCAGGAGTCTCCAAGCTTGGCAACCTTAAGACTTGTGGACTTCAACTCCCAGAATTCCTGAGCCAGCAAAGCTGGCTGAGGAATTCTGGGAGTTAAAGTCCACAAGTCTTAAGATTGCTTAGGTTGGAGACCCCTGTTTTAGGCCATGGTCAAGATGCACTCAGGCATCCTGCAGTTACTTGGTCGGAGTGGTTGGTTTCCCAAAATTAAGCAAGGTCAGACCGGATTTGTACTTGGATAGGAGGCCACCAGGATATCTTTCTAGAGCAGGGGTCTCCAACCTTAGCCACTTTAAGACTTGTGGACTTCAACTTCAAAAGTTGCAGTCCACAAGTCTTAAAGTGGCCAAGGTTGGAGACCCCTGTTCTGGAAGACAAAACATCTTGGAAGAAGACACTGTCCAAGAAAATCTGTGAAGCTGCCATGAGCTGAGTTTCCGCTAAAGGGAGTCTTTACCTTTCTCCTACCCTGTCAGCCCTCAGTTCAACGCAGGCTTTCTTTCACAGATTTCCTTTAATTCTATACTATTACAGGACATGAAGTGATTAAGAATTACAGTACCTCAAGGTAAAAAACTGCAGTTGGTTTTATTCCCTGCTTCACCTCAGCCTTACATGCCTTCTGTCATACCTCACACCAAGATAATTTCCTTGCAGAGAAAAAGAAATGATGCCTCTGCTCCCACACAGAATAAATTATTTAAATCTGCTGAGACTCAGAACTGACAAACCTCAAATCAGCATAAGCCAGGGGTCCCCAAACTTGGCAATTTTAAGACTTGTGGACTACAATTCCTAGAATTCTGGGAGTTGAAGTCCACAAGTCTTAAATTGGCCAAGTTTGGAGACCTCTGACCAAAGCAGTGATCTGAATCCAGACCTGAGGCTCCATTTCATTTTGTCTAACCAGAGTTATGGTTGGTGTCTAAGCCATATACATAGTTTATTACAACTGTTCATAATCTTTATTATTCTGCAAATCTGTGATATGCCAATTGCCTAGATGTGCTATTTTCATGCTGAAGTCTGCCAGGTAATGTAAAGCCTTTCTTTTTAACAGCCCTACAATTCTCCTATCCATTGTTCATTCTTATTCCTGCCTTTGGGAACAAACTTTGCCCCATAGCAGAGAGGACGGAGAGAGTCAGTTTGGCCGAGCAGTTGAGACTGGGAGACAGTGAGCTCTAGTTCCACCTTTGGTACAAAACCAGCTGGGGAATCTTAAGCCAGCCACTTCTCACCATCCTGGGAAGTATGCAATGGCAAACCACTTCCAAAAATCTTGCCAAGAAAGTTTCAGGGACTAATTCATCAGTTGCCAGGAGGTGCACAAATGCACACGCACGCGCGCACACACACACACACACATGAAGGACCAGTGAATAAAGAAATTGCCATGGCTGTATAAGCAAAATTTTTTAAACTGCATAGAAAAAGACATGACTTCCACCTGGCAGCCTGGCAGGGTTGGGATTTAACTATATATGTAAATATAGTGCCAAAAATCAGCTACACAACTGTAACATTAGAGTGTACGCTTGTTTTGTACTCCTGTTTTACAATTATTACAACTGATGCCCCTCCTTCCCAAAATAGGTCACATTTCCTGTAACTGTTGTCTTTTAGCTCTAAAAGCAAGAGGGGGGGGGTGGATGACACCTCCCCCCATCTAACAAATCTACAGTGAAAAAGTGGCAAGTGTTGTCTTCTGCTGCTCCCTTAAATCTTTAGTTTCCTGCCACCCTATAGAAAGAGATGACGGTTCTGCTTGGACTCAGGAGAGAAATGCATCATTCACTATTATTCATGATTGCCCTCCCACTCCCTTCCTCCCTCCTCCCCCTGCTACCTAAGCCACACACGCCGAAAGCAAAATCCAATTGCATTGAACAAATCCAATTTGCAGCAGCAGCTAATAGAGTTTGTTGCTGGTTTAAGCGATGGCAGCATCAGAAAAGCTCTGAAAAGCATCTAGGCCTCAGGCCAAGTAGAGAAAGAATGAAGTTGGATACTGAACCATCCACACACATGGGGCTGGGCAAGCTTTCCTTGATTTCCCACCCACCCCCCTCTCTCAACCTTTGACTAGGCTCCAGAAAAAAAGGAAAATTATCAGGAGAATGATACAATTACATTGCTATGCAGTCTTCTGTTTCGATTAACATTAGGCAAAGGCAAAGAGGAAAACTCAAGTGCTCCTGGAGGGCAGCCCTCATCTCCATTTTTCTCATTAGTTTCCCTCTTCCTCCTTAACTGGCAACAACTCACTTGTGGGTCATAAATGCAGCCCAACCTCTTTCCTAGAGGCCTTCCTTGCTGGCCCACTCTTCTTCCATATGATGGGACACCTCTGCATTTCTGAGAGGGGAAAGGTCAGAGGTGGTATTTGGCAGGTTCTGACCAGTTCTGGAGAACCGGGAATTTTGAGTAGTTCGGAGAACCGGCAAATCCCACCTCTGACTGGCCCCGCCCCCATCTATTCTCTGCCTCCCGAGTCCCAGATGATCGGCTGGGTCTTCTTTGGTTGCCCTGCACAGGAGAACGGAGCTGGAAAGCAGGTTAGTGAGGAGGGGAGGGAATGGGATTTTGCAGTAACCTTCTTTCCCCTGGAGTGGGGTGGGAATGGAGATTTTATCCCCTGCCACGCCCACCAAGCCACACCTGCCAAGCCAAGCTCATCAAGCCACGCCCACAGAACCGGTATTAAAAAAAATTGAATCCCGCCACTGGGAAAGGTGATGTGTTCTGGCCCAGACATTGAGTATATTTCTGTATGTCTAGAACAGTAAGATCCTGATTTTCTGGTAAGTAGATCAGTCTATAATGGCAAAAGAACTGGTCTTTAGGTCCATGTGTTTGAAGGTATGTATTTGTATCTAGAAGGGAAATATAATAGTCTTTAAAGGAATTTCCTGCACTTCAGTATAAATGAAGGTGCAGAACAGAACTATTTCTTCTCCATCTGCTCCAGCAAACAGCTATCTTCATACCAAATGCGAATTCATGGTTAACTGAACCATGTTACCGAATTAACCCTGGGCATAGCGAGTTGTCCCGGGCAAGTGGATCAGGGCGAGTTAGCCATGGCAAGTTGTTCTAGACCCCCTGGGAGGGGCCCAAATCACATTGGCTGCTTTTAGCCACTGCAAGCCCTTCCTTCTCCTTGTGTGACTGTCTTCTTCCCTCCATTACTATTTTGGTTCAGGCAGCAGGAATGATGAGGCAGCCAGCAAAGCAGCATGGGGATTTCCATAGGCAAATAATAGTATGAGAGGCAGAGCAAGAGAGAGTGAGTGATGAGGGAGGGAGAACCCGAGAGAGGCAGGCTGGTGAGAGCAAGTGAAGCAGAAACATACACACCCCTCTCTTTCTAAGAATCAGGTTCTGACAAATAGCTAAACCCATGGTTCTGGCCATCTGTCAAAACTTGTCTCCTCCCAGCTCAATGCCATTAGGGAGAGCAACTAACTTTTTTTTCCCGCAGCCTCGCAGGTAAGACTGGGAACTGGGTTGGGAGCAAGGTAGTGCTCTGGAGAACCGGTAGTGGAAATTTTGAGCAGTTTGGAGAACGGGCAAATCCCACCTCTGACTGGCCCCACCCCCATCTATACTTTGCCTCCCGAGTCCCAACTGATCGGCTGGGTCTTCTTTGGTTGCCCTGGAAGCAGGTTAGTGGGATGGGGAGGGAATGGGATTTTGCAGTAACCTTCCCCCAGGAGTGGGGAGGGAATGGGGATTTTGTAGTATCTTTCCCCTGCCATGCTCACTAAGCCACATCCACCAAACCAAGCCACACCCACAGAACCTATAGTAAAAAATTTTGAATCCCACCTTGGAAGGGAAAATGTTTGCAGCCACCAATCACTGTTTCTTCTCTTTTTAAAATCTTGTTCTGCATTAAATTGCAGGAAAAGTACCACTTGTTCCTTCGTTAATGAGGCAGAGTAAAGGTCAGTTGTAAGAATAGAACAAATTCAGCCAGTCATTTTTTTGTGCTACTTACAGAATGGAGGAAATTGGAATGGACTTGCATTCCAGCATCACAAATATTGGTCCTCATCAGAGAAAAATGCAGGTCCAGAAGTAAATTGGCTGTTTCCAGAGCAAAGGGAAATACGCATTAAGAAAATAAACCATTTAGTACAGTGGTCCCCAACCTTTTTTGTACCAGGGACCAGTTTCATGCAGAAACACTTTTTCAAGGACCAGCAAAATCAATTCTTCCCCAATAGTAAAGGGCTTCTTTACTATTTCTTTACGAAAAACATATTTTTATATATATTTTAATCATGATTATTCATTCTTTGCGGCCCAGTACAAAATGATCCACGGACCGATACCGGTCCGGGGCCTGGTGGTTGGGGACCCCTGATTTAGTACACCATCCTCCTCTGCAGCAGTTCTCATCATACCCAACCACAATGACTAGGCATGTAAAAAAAGATACAATCCAAGAGAATTTTGGAGGTTCTTTTATCTTCTTTAAGGCAGTACTTTATACATGTTCTCCAGGTTAAACTTTAGGCACTGCTGCTCATCCTATCCAGGTTCAGCATGAAGATTTGGGCATGTTTGGAAAAATCTGCAAAAGAACGTCAACCTAATCTTATTGTAAGAAGATCCCTGAAAGTTACTCAGTGGGAATGAAGCATATACAATGGCTGCAGAATATTGCTGGGAGATTAATATGAAAAAGTGTATAAGAGGAGGTAGAATGAAGTTTAGAGTTTTTGTCTGGCTGGATTGCTAGAATCCTGAACAACACAACACTGCCTTGCAACTCTTTGTTGAAGTCCATTTTGGCTTGGTTGGTTTGGTTTCCATTAAGAAAAGGATATATTTGATAGTTGATGTCTTAGGTTACTGCATTTCTAAACCTATCTATTGCTCTAGAGACTTCTGAATGGCTTTGTAAAATGAAAACTACTGAGTCAAGAGGAAAGACAAAAGGAGACCTGAATTCCCTTTTATAGTTATCAAACCATTAATGTAATACTAATGCAAAGTTTTCCAGATTGCAGTCTTAGGAAATGCAATTCATCATCATCATGTGGACAGTGATCTACATCTTCTAAATCTGAAACTCTGCTTCCCCATTGGTGGTTCATGAAATCAGTTTTGCCCAAGAATCAAGATATTTGCTAGACTTCCTAATCCATTCTATATTGCCAATTAAGATAAGCATAGTTAAGAACTACATTTTCTAGATCAATAGCTGCAAAAAAAAATGCCACCATGGTGAGCAGCTTTAGAAGCAAGCTTTGCAACCCCTATTAGCTGTTAGGATAGAGCAGAGAACTTGCCATACTTTTAATCGGGTATACTATTAGTTCCATGGCTGTTGCTATGTTTCATGTAATACATCCATTCCCTTGATATCTTGACCATCAATCCTGGCTTGCTAATATTTTTAGAAAGTACCAACATTGCATAATTCATTTAGTTCTTTGCAATGTGTTGTGTTTGCTTAGCTATGCAACCTGCCCCTATTATTATTATTATTATTATTATTATTATTATTATTATTATTATTATTATTATTATTATTATTANGCAACCTGCCCCTATTATTATTATTATTATTATTATTATTATTATTATTATTATTATTATTATTATTATTAAACTTTTACTGAATTGGCAAAAAATGGATCTTCTCCATTGTGATATAAGCAATATTAAACATATTCTTGTTTACTTTATTCCTTTAATGGAAATGGATCATATTGGTACTAATGGTAAGCAATGATGGAGCATAATGGGAATCTTATGTTCTCCAGCTCTGGGATATTTTTCAGAGAGGGAGTGATTATGTCATCTGTCAACATGCCAAGCTGCTTGACAGCCTTCTTCTGACAGGTCAAAAAGGTGATAACAGGGCTTTCAAATTTTACTTCTGTATCTGACAGGTTAACAAAGGAGAAGTCAAAGGATGAGAAAAATAATAAAACTGGAACTGATTTTTCTTTAAATGGAGGTTTCTTACACCGTGCTAGCCATTTAAATGTTAACACTTCTTTGCAAGATTGTTTGCATTTCTAATTAAAAACTAAAGGTTGCATTTCAGCTGGCTGAGGCTCTTTTGTTAAAGCTCAATGGGATTTACAGGTTAAACCTAGGAAATCAAAAGTAAGCGCAGCAGCATGGAGTTCAAAGAGATGGAATCAGTGGTTGTTTGTTTTGGATAGCTGTGTTGAATAAGGAATCGATATTCCTTCTTTGTTTTTGTGCTTCGAAGTGTACATGTGTTTTCAATTTCCTGGGGGCTTGAATATGGATGGAGGTTGTCATGATGAGCTCTTGCGGTGCTAAATTGACCATTACACAAATAATGAATTTCTGAGCTGAGGTGGGGAGGACTCTGCACTAATGTCATCAGGGATTGGGGCAGGGATGATACGATGGAGATCAGGTTGGTGTTACATATATATCAGCCTACACTCTCCCATTTTTTTAGCAATTTTGATACTGAATAGCTGAGAAAGCAAGATCTTCATATGTACCTTCAGCCCTAATGCCTTTGAAACTCATATCTTTACTAGCTGAGTATCCCAAGCTGCTATGGCAAACTTGGGGAAAAAAAGGCTGCTGTAGTTTAATCTGAATCAGAATACAGGGAAATAAACATTTTCCATTTCTTCATTCTCAACCACGATCGTTAATGGACATTCAACAAGTGATAGCTATCGTATCACATGGATCTGAAGAAGATTCTGAAATTGTGAATTTGAAGTGACCGGTGTCTGCATTATAAAATGGGTTGCCCACTTTTCTGCAAGAGAAGGCAGACAGCTGCATTACATTCAAGGTATGTGTGAAGCCAGGCTCAGAATCCAGCTGCAAATGTCAAGATGTATTGTAACATACATCAGATGATAATCATTAAAACAGATCATAAATCCACTGGCTTTTATTTGTATATAAGGCAGAATACATTTCACCTCTGGAAGCAGAAGCTCCACTCTAAGGTTACAGATGAGGAATGGTCAGCAATATTATAAAATGAGCTGTGGTGTCTCAGTAATTAGAATGCAGTATGGCAGACTAATTCTGCTTACTGCCAGCAGTTCGATCCTGACCAGCTCAAGGTTGACTCTGCTGTCCATCCTTCCAAGGTCGATAAAATGAGGACCCAGATTGCTGGGGGAATATGCTACTTTGTAAACTGCTTAGAGAGGGCTGTAAAGCATTGTAAAGCAGTATATAAGTCTAACTGCTATTGCTATACTATTGCTATTGTTTGGCCTCTTTTTTTCCTTAGGGGGAAAAGAAAAAGTGAAAGGAATGTAAAGTAACAAATGATTTGCAGGACACTGAACTGCAAACCAGCTAGCCATTTTCTATCTCATGTTATCATGCAAAAACATGACTAGTTTGTCAGCTTGCTAGTTCAATGGGTTTTACAAATCCACACAATTGAATTGATTAAGTCATGGTTCAATTAATCATGGTCAAATGTATTGTTTGAAAATATTCCATGTGATGACCTAAAGGCTATGTACAGTATCTGTCCTTCCATCTCCCACAGTATCCAATACTGCTGATGAAGCTTCCAGGATAGGAAGCAAAACATCTTGTTTTGCCTCCAAAATCAGTCCAGTTGCTTTTTCAAAATTTAAAAAAAAAACCCTACTTTTGATGCATGTGATGACCTTATAGAATGAGCAAATAAGAACTCTTTGCAAGGCAATGATCATAATCACTGCATTAGCATTACAGGGATATTCTGCTAGCATGTAGGTCCTTGACTTATGACAGTCTTCCTCAACCTATAGCGCCCTCCAGAAGTGTTGGATTATAATTGCCAGCATGGCCATTCAGGCAAGACAAATCTTCAGATGCAGGCAACATCATGTGATTACAAGCATTGCATACACATGCACACACACACAAAAAGCTTAGTATCAAAATACATAATCAAAGCCAGCTGTAGTAGAAGAAACAGAACATCTGGAAGTTGAAACCAGGGCAATTTAACTAATACACCAGTTGTCATCAGCAATAGTAATTAATCTTCAGGACAAGCTTCCAGGATACACAGGGAGGAGGAGGAGAGAATATAACTTACTGTAACCTGCAGCTTTCCAATGATTTAAGAACTTCCCCCATAAAGCTAGATTTGAATGAAGTTGTCTGATTTATTAATAAGAGGGAAACAGTATGCTCCCAAAACAAGGGGGAAAATGGATAATATTAAAGAGATCATTTACCTTTCAAAACTATTAACTGAGAAGTTGAAGAATAGATGGGACACCACATTCTCCCAGCCATGTAGCGCAAAAGTACCCACATTATGTGTTGTTCCAAATATTATACATAGAATATAAAAATGTTTGTGTCCTTGGGTGGGAGGAGGAAGGAAGACACAGAAATATTCCCCTGGAAGCTGTGCCTTGAAGCATATAGTATCTGAAATGGTCCCTTTGGGGTAGTAGCATAACATCATCCCGACCCTTTCATTCTCTGATGGATCCTCAAGGACAAAATAAGACTTTCTCACGGAATTCTGCTGCAGCCACTGTTTTCTTCCCAAGTTGGTCACATCAACCTCAACTTAGAGTAGTAGATGGATTATTCCATGTATATATCTTCTTTTGTGGTGAGGAGGAGGTCATGCTGACCAACTAAAGTATTCAGGATTAGAGTCACGTATGTCTCATTTAAAAACAAATGCACTAGTATTTGAGGAACTCCTACAGTTTTCCTTTTGGGGCGTTATTATTTAGCAGCATTCTGCCTACAAGATGTCTACACCAATGGATCTTTACTGTACCACAGTCTCGCCAGGCTGATGCTATCCACCTCCCTGTTGAGTAGCAATTCTGAGAAATGCAATAAACATTGAGGGGGGAAACACCCGATTTATGACTGCTGATTGATTAGATAGCAATGTGACAGAGCATCCACACAGCCATGGGTGGGCTGCTGGGGGTTCGCAGGGATTCGTGAGAGCCCCTGCCTAAGATTCTGTGCAGTTCGGAGAATCCCCAAACCCCACTCCTGGCTGGCCTTGCCCACCGTCCCAGGAGTCCCCACATGGCCCCTTTTGAATGTAGGTAAGTGCAGGGCATGCATGGAGGCTTGTGAAGGCCAAAAAATGGGCCTCCTGGAAATTCAGGAAGGCCGGAAATCAGAGGTAGGATTCAGCAGGTTCTGACCAGTTCTGGAGAACTGGTAGTGGACATTTTGAGGAGTTTGGAGAACCAGTAACTACCTCTGACTGGATGGAGATTTTACAGTATCCTTCCCCTGCCACACTCACCAAGCCATGCCCAC
The DNA here is from genome assembly GCA_004320025.1 of Laticauda laticaudata. NCBI lineage: Eukaryota > Metazoa > Chordata > Lepidosauria > Squamata > Elapidae > Laticauda > Laticauda laticaudata. The sequence continues at coordinate 28,446 of BHFT01035771.1, forward strand.
AGAACCGGTAGTAAAAAAATTTGAATCCCACCACTGCCCATTTCTGGCTTCCAGAGAACCTCTGGAGCCCAGGGAAGCCATTTTTGCCCTCCCAGAGGCTCAAGGAAAGCCTCCAGAGTCCGGGGAGGCAAAACATACACACCCCACCCTGGTGCAGGAGGCTGACTAGGCCATGCCCATCATGGCCACGTCCACCCAGCAACCAGGCAGAGAACCCATTGCTAAAATTTTAGAAGCCCATCCCTGCACACAGCCATTTGCAAGCTGATGTTCAGCACTGTCGGAGTGAGCAAAAGTCTACTCCACAGCTGCACATTTGTTATGATTTAGGTTATGGATCCCTTAGTCATTCTATTTGCCTGGTTGTGAAGATGCTGGACAGATTAGTCTGTTTGCAAAGCTTCACAAGACTTCCTCATAGTAGCTAGCTGTCTTTTTCTGAGGAACTCCTTCACTGGGTCACACTGTTTCTCAACATGTGGCTCAAGCTGGTTTCTCCATCCACATGGTTCTTGGTGGAGGGACCTCTCCATTGTACTGCTGGTCTCTGATGCTGCTTCGTAATTTACCATGAGCCAAGGAGGAGGAAGAGGAGGAGCAGGTATAGATGCACTGACCTAATGACATCTAGGGGAGGAAGGTGATGATTATTAGTTCCAAACTTAATTCCCTGGTTCCCAAAATTCAAGAGCCCCTTGTGGTTTTGTTTGCCAAAGTTTTACACTGGAAAAGAGCCCCTGTGACTAATGAAGGCCAAACTTGCCAGAATGTTGGGAAAGATGATTGTCCCCATTTAAATAGATAGTGCAGACTACCAGCTCGTTCTCTCATAAACTTTTACCATGAAATCATGATACATCTATTTAAAAAACAACAATAGAAATAGGTTACCATAGGCGGCCACCTGCGTTTAATAAGCCAGACAAGTGCAAAGGTGTTTGCATAGAGTGTTTCCTCTTAGTGGTTACTAGTCACGATGGCTCCACGCTGTCACCAAAATCAGAAGTCACACATTTTTTTATGCCAGTGGCTTGAAGACAACGATGGAGAGGGTGTTTCTTGTGGAAAGTCAGCAGGATCTAATTGGAAACTATGGGAAATCAGGATATTTAATTAGAAAGGCCCTTGATAGGAAATAATAGAAAATACTTGCAGCTCGGGTTTTAAATTTTGGCAGTGGTTTGCTCTCCGAGCTTGTTTCCATTTAGTTCCCAAACGTTTGTTACCATGCTAGGAAATATCATCAGTGGGATTTTTTGGTCCTATTCCAATTTAATTTATGTATGTTTTGTGAGCCAGTGTGATCAGTTGATCGCATGATGGATTGTTTGTTTGGAGCTATATTTAAATTCTGAGTAGCTCACTGGTTCCCTTGTTGATTGGTTGTTGATTACATATGATGGATCTAAATCAGTATGTCTTTGATATGATCCACTGTGTATGAGGTGATCTACTGTTACAAAGGCATAATGCTGCCTACTTCTGTTGTGATGTAGAAACATTACTATGATGAACAAGAGTAATATCCACATTCACATCTTTGGCTGTGCATGTACATCCAGAGAAAATATTTGCATGATACACATATGTACAGAAGGCTCTTGCAGGCAAGAGATGACAAAAGCAAGAGCAAATATTCAGAAAGAGTTCAAATGTCTTCATTCATAGAAAGAGGTGGATCACTTTAATTCTTACAAGTCATTCTGCATAATGCAATACATGTATTGTGAATCAGAGCCAAGTTCTTTTACATCAAATAAGTTGTTTGAGTCATTATAAAATGGAGATAAGTAATAGAGGGGGGGGAAATGGCCAAGGAGATCACCTCTGAAGAGGGGCTCCACTAGACTAAGCCCTGAGAGACAAGGCTTCAGGGATTCTTCATGTCTAGCTGTTGGCTTTCTAGGGGTAATGGGTTAGCCAAGTCTTTGGTTGAATCTGATCTCAACGTTTGTCAAAGCCAGGCATAGGGAAGGCACGGGCAAAGGTTTCAACACGCTGTCGAAGATCTGACAATCTCTGCTTTGTCTCTGGATCAGAAATCAAAAAGGATTTGAAGTCTTGCAGTTTGGCTGTGTTGGGGGAAAAAAGAGAGAGGGTAAATAAGCTGGAGGTTGACAACACATGGAAAAATACGAGTCACAGGAGAAAACCCTCTGATCCACAAATGCTCCCAAATACTTCCTACTTCTCTTTTATAATTAAAATTAATCCCTAAGGCAGGCTTCCCCTGCCTTGACTGGTGAACATGGGAATTTGTCCAGCGCATCTGGAGGACATCATGTTGAGGAAGGTTTCCTTATAGCAGAGGTCTCCAAACTTGGCAACAGCCAGCATGGCTGGCTGGGGAATTCTGGGAGTTGAAGTCCACAAGTCTCAAAATTGCCAAGTTTGGAGACCTCTGCCTTATATAGCTAATGGGTTTCCATATCCCCTCTGGTATTATGCATTTATTTGCTTTCCCTCTCTTCCAGGCAAGAGAGCAAACTAAAAAAAATGTAGACTAGTGGGTGTTAGCACATTAATCCACTTTCATTTTTAGATGGGAAAATTTGGATGTATGTTGAAATTTACATAGCAAGATCAATAAAAAGACGGTAGGCAGCGTTCAGAGGATGCTTGTTACCATGCGAATCACAGCTGAAACACAGTTAAAACATAGCAAAGAATGTAACGAATCCATCCAACACAACCAAGTAGTTCATCAAATATCTTCATATTTTCAGCCAATGCAATTTCTATTTCAATTCACTGATGGGGAGGGGGGGAACTTGGCCAATAAGGAGCAGCAGATGCTGGCTTTTCATGACCCATTAACTTACAGGTCTTCTGCTTGACATCCAGTCCAATCTGGATTCCTTCATCAATTAACTCAACAACCTTTTGAAAATCAGCTTCCTGGAACCGTCGGGAAGTAAGCGCAGGTGCTCCTATGGAAAAAGTCAAAATAATCTCAAGAAGTGTGGCTTTTAACATCCAAAGACCAAATTTACAAACAAATACTATGCTGAGTGGATACAGCTGTAGTGCGGGGGTGTCAAACTAGTGGCCCGCAGGCTGGATGTATCATGCGTAGGCCACACCCACCCCAGCTGCGCGAATGGGGAAAACTTTGCTAAACGTCATGTGACGGCAATGTGAAGCCATGAGTTTGACACCCATGCTGTAGTGTAGGGGTCGTCAAACTTACAGCTTTAAGACTTGTGGGTTTCAACTCCCAGAATTTTTCCTCCAGTCATGTTAGCTCAGGAATTCTGGGAGTTGAAGTCCACAATTCTTAAACTTGCCAAGTTTGAAGACCCTTGCTGTAGTGCATAAGGAAGAGGAGAAAAGTCCCCACATATTCAGAGGTGTAAATTTAGTTTACAAATGCCTTTTCCCATCTGTATATATATAAGCTCTTCTACAGCAAGGTAAGGGATGGAGATTAACGTAAAATGTGTATATAAGAAATGCTCAGCAGCGTTTGATTCTGAATCCTGCAACATCGGCGTTTGCAAGGATTGTATTTAAATACATTCAGCCACTGAAGGAATAGTTTAAGTGTTGAATGGATTCTTCTTCCAACTCCATGGATCTTCCTAAAATAGCTTAAAGTGCTGAAGAGTAGATTGAGGATGCCCAAAATAAGCAACCCCATCCCCCCCCCCAAAAAAAATATTTAACTGTATTTGCTGAACAATGCTTATGTACCCTTGGATGTAGTCCATTCTGCATTAATGAAATGTGCACCCATTCCTGAATTTCTAAACTAGTTTGCTATGCGTAAAAACAGTATTTTTAAAATGCATCTGCAATCAAGGTTGCCATGGTGCAGAACCATTTTAAGACAGATTATCCACAGCTGTGAAACAACCACATAATCTTTTTTTAAAAAAAACAAAAAACTCCTTGCTCTTACCAAGTCGCAAGCCTCCAGGTGTCAAAGCACTCTTGTCTCCGGGACAGGTGTTCTTGTTAGCAGTGATGGACACTAGCTCCAGTACTCTTTCAGCCCGGGCTCCATCAATGCCCTTTGGGCGCAGATCCAGTAGTATTAGGTGGTTATCTGTGCCACCTAATCCAAAATAGTGAGAAGAGTTTAAGTTTTCTCCAGGCAATCTAACTAATCCCCAGCAATTCTCCATAATAGCTTTGCCCAACCTGGTAGGATAGCCTCTAGATCAGACGTCCCCAACCTGTAGGCTGCGGTCCAATACCAAGCCATGGCCTATTTGCAAACAGACCACATGAGCAGTGGGCTGGCGTGAAAACTTGATTCGCATGTGTGGCAGGCACCGGCACTCACAGTTCCACTTGCGCGAGCGCCGGTGCTGATGCTCACAGCTCCACTTGCCACTCACACAAATGAAGCTGGGCACGCACACCTGCTCCTCACAGAAAACCATCCCCCTCTTCTCTCCCCCCACCCCCCAGACCAGGGCACTAACCCGGAAAGGCTAGGGAACACTGCTCTAGATGTAATGGACAACTCCCATAACTCCTATCTGCAAGTTCAGACTGCTCTATACCTCTATAATTAGAGGCCCATTTCGAAGTTATTTTGAGGAATATGGAAGGCAAGTTAAAAAGAGAAGTGAAATTTCCAAGAGAATGAGAGATGATGGATAGAAAGGTGTTTTAAAAAAAAAGATTTGCTATACTAAAAATTAGAATAGATTAAAAAATCAGAAATAGGGGGAATATTGTCATACATATTTTTACATAACACATTTAAAGTGAATGTTAGAGGTTAAGATCAGATTTTGAAAAAGGATATTATCAGCTATGCTCAAAAACAATGTTTATTACTATTAGATGTAGCAAATATTGAATAATTGAAAAATGAAGGACTATGTGCTGATACAGATATGTATAATTACATTAGATCACGTAAGTTTGATTAATGTACTAATTTTCATTTGCATCAATATTACTTTTGTATCAAAATGAATGACACTCAGATGCCACACTGTCCATGCAATGATATTGATGTATGTTCAAAAATAAAAAATAACCCCAAAAATGTTATTTTCATTAACATCCAAATAGAATTGCCACGCTGATTCAAGGCAAAAGTGCCTCTTGTCCAGTTTTTTCTGTCCAAATCAGAATCTCTTGATCACAGCTAAGATATGGCAGATATCTCCTTCATGAAGTAAATGAACTCTTTCATGTTACTGACCCCAAAGTCCAAGCCAACAAATCTTGTGTCAGTGATTTCCACAGGTAACTATATTCTCCTTGAAGGTCTCAGAACAGGGTATAGAATCCACCTTCCCTTCAGCTCTCAGAGCAGGGATAATAGAAGATGTCATGCCCCCATGTATGGATTTACATGATTTCTTTGAAAAGTTCATTTTCATCTCTATTGAACCTGCTTTTATTTCTTTTTATAAGCAATAGTCCAAGCAGCTAAAAAAAAAATTCTAATCTGATTTTCCTGAGATTATTATGGCATAAGAGAAAGAATTTTTTCCAGGAAAAGGTGAGACAGAAAACTCTTAGAAAAGCATTTTTTTTAACTTTAATATGCAATATTTTTGCTAAATCTCTGATTCACCTAGGGACAATAGTGACCTCCATTGTATCCACTAAGAATTACCCCATTACAAGGCACATAGCCCTGAAAACTACATATACAGCAGTATTAAGCAAATACCTCCCCTGGCACAACAAATTTCATGTTATGATATTTACCTCAACATAATAGGGATTTTATCTTATTTGAAAATATTATATAGTTCTTCGCTGAGTCGACCAACTGAATGTGCCCTCCCTCCTGCCACAATATTGTTCACATTCTTTCATAGACTTACTACATTACCAAACATCTGTCAGCCCTTCACATCTGCACTGTACACAGGTAGTTCTCCACTTACAACCACAGCTAAACCGAACATTTATGTTGCTAAGAAGACATTTGTGAAGTAAATTTTGCCCCATTTTTATGACCTTTCTTGCCACAGTTGTTAAGTGAATTATTGCAATTGTTAAGGGAGTAACCTGGTTGTTAAGTGAACTTGGCTTCCCATTGGCTTTGCCTGTCAGAAGGTCACAAAAGCTAATCATGTGACCCTGGGACACTGCAACCGTCCATAAATATGAATTGGCTGCCATGTCCGAAAACCTCATTCTCTGGTCCTGTTGACCCACCCAAATTTGATCCTGTATCATTATCCTGGGACGCATATAATTGCCTTCGTTTGTGCCTGAATTTTGTTCATGTGACCAAGGGGATGCTGCAACAGTCATAAGTGTGAAAAATGGTTATAAGTCACTTTTTTCAGTACCATGTTGGATCTTTGAAAAGTCAAGAACTACCTGTACAGCCTCTTCTTTATGAATATTGCCTGAACAACCAGTTTCTTCAAGCATCAAAAGAAGGCTATATGTTCTGACCCACGCCCTTTTCTGATAAATCAAACATAATCCAAAAGGAACAAAAATCTTGTAATGCTTTTACAAAATAATCAGCTGTGATAAGCACAAGCCTTGCCAAACTGTGCGAGGCTTGCCAAAAGATAACAGACAAGAAATAATTTGCAAGACAAAAACGTTCAAATACAAACACAGAATATTGGAATGTCCATGAGGCTGGAGTTTCAAAACATCTTTGCCTTCTGCAAAGTACGTTCATTCACAGCTGGCTTTTATCTTCTTGAAGGAGGGGCCATTACCTTGCAGCCTTACTCCCGAGTCACCCATGCTGTTGTAACTGCTCTTTCCTGCGAGCAGCTCTGTGCGCACACGCACTTGACACAGGCTCCTCGGGAACCTCCTCATCGCTGCTGCCAGCCTCCACAATCTCTGAAGGCAGCAGTCCACTCCCTAATGGTCCCGGCCTCTCATCTGAGTCCTCGCTCTCCTCAGCTGTCTGCACCTGCCACTGGCTAACCACAACACCATGTAAAGGAGGAATAGTGCAACTTGTACCAGTTCAGATTGCTGGTGGAGATTTCTATCCCACATGAAAATGTCCATCCACCCACATATCATATGGAAAGCTGGCCTAGAATTATTCTCTCTTACCTAAGAATCATTCTATATGGTGGCTACAAATAGGGGAGAACATTAAAATACAGGTAGTCCTCAAGTTACGACCACAACGGAGCCTACATTTTATGTTGCTAAGTAAGAAATTTGTTAAGTGAGTTTTGCCCCATTTTACAATTTTTCTTGCCACATTTGTTCAGTGAATCACCTGCAACTGTTAAATTAGTAACCTGGTTGTTAAGAACATTGACTTGGCTTGTCAGAAGGTGGCAAAAGATAATCACATGACCCTGGGGGATACTGCTATCATCATAAGTGTGAGTCAGTTGTCAAGAATCTGAATGTAAATCACGTGACCATGGGGAATGCTGTAGCAGTTATAAGTCTGAATAATGGTCATAAGTCATTTTTTTCAGTGCTGTTGTAACTTCAAATGGTCACTGAGTTAACTGTTGTAAGTCGTCTAGTGTGGGCAACTGAGTTAGCCCAGAAAAAGCTGTTCCTATGTGTATTCTACCACACATGGGAACAGATCCTCACTATACCTGAAACAAGAGTGTATCCTCGTTGTAGCAATGCCTCTGCCATGGCCTTGGAGTTCTTCAGTACTTGCTGACAATACTCTTGGAACATGGGTGAGCTGGCCTAAAGCAGAAAGGGATGCAAGGTTGGGAAGAATCAGCATTACCTCTCCTACTTACAACATTATAAGACATCATAGGACTCAAGATGTCCCATCATGAAGACTTAAAGGACAACTTTAAAGTTGGGCTCCCACATTATGCTAAGCCCATTCAGGATCAATCACATTTTAGGGCATTAAATCTTTGTTAGAAACCATGGTTTGTTCATGGCTTACTGATTTAAAAAAAGCCTGTGGTGGCACAGTGGTTAGAGTATGGCAGGCTAACTGTGTCCAAGGTCTGGCGTTTGAACCTGACTGGTTCCAGTTTGATTCAGCCTTCCATCCTTCCGAGGTTGGTAATGAAAACCCAGATTTTGGAGGCAATATGCTGTATATAAACCATTCAGAGAAGGCTGTAAAGCACTATGAAGCAGTATAAATTGTAAGTCTATTACTATTGCTATTAAAACTATACTATTATGTGAAAATGGGGACACACATGGTTTTTAAGTGTATATGATGAACACTGGCACTCACCCATCTCCCTAACCAAATCAGAGTTATAAGACAAGATCAACTTAAAAAGTTAGACCAAGAAGCTGGGATTATTTTGTCTGTCTGCAAGACTAATTCTATCCTGTTTACAGCTTGTTCAATTGAGCATGCTTAAAACAAGCATGGCTTAGTGTGATGTATTAATAGAACTTATTTATCTACCCAGCCAAACTAATATATCCAAAGGCTGCATTGCACAGAATCTCTTAAACTGCATTACACTGTTGTGGTTTTTAAAAAGCCAACAAAGGTATTACTGGTAAACATTAAATTACTAGGATATTGTAGGCGTAATAGTGCATGTAGACAATTTCACAATTTCACAGTGCACGTAGGCACACATGTAGCATCTGTCAGCAACTTCTTGAATCAAATGCATCTTTTCTCAGAATTGTTTTGCAGCTGCAGAGAGCAGCTGCACAATCCTAGGAAAAGGTGAAGATGCTTTAAGGAGTGGCCAACAGATCCCACCTGAATGTCTCTGCATTCTGCATTCTAAAGCAACGTTTTTCTTTTAAATCCAAAATGTTGCAGAGCTCTAGTGCATTGCTGTGTTCATTTCAAAAATTCCCATCCTTCTTCAGAGCTGAAGAAGCTTCTCGGATGAGAAACGAAACGGTTTCAAAGAAAAACCAGGAAGTCCATTTGCCTCTTGAAAAAAGCACTTTTGGGACAACCATGACCTGGATGAGAATCTCTATAGACTCCTGATCTCTGGATTACTCAGAGTTAGGTCCAGACTTCCTGAGCTCCCAGAATGCAACTCAAATCCAATGAGTATTGAGGGCACCAAGCTGGTTTCTCCCAGATGTATTAGAACCACCATGCTGAATCAAATAAGGAAGACAATCCTCTTTACAGCAAAAATGCAATAAACTCAGCTCTAATTGACTCTCTGGGATTTATTCCACCGTGATGACTTCATATTTGTTTGGCCCAACATAAATCCAATCTAAGTCAGTCCTTGGGACTAAAAGTTTATTCTTCTAAGCTTTTAGACTCGTGCTGGAACCCATCTTCAGAATGACACATTCTGGAGAAAGAGAGAAGTTTCCTGAGGATGGGTTCCAGTGCAAGCCTGAAAGCTTGGAAGAATAAATCTTTGTTCTCAGTGACCAACTCAGATTGGATCCTGTCACGTTATCTTGGGTCATGCATATTAGCCTTCATTTGCCAACATAAATCCTCTGGTATTGTCCTTCAGAGTAACTCTGGATTTACAACTAGATTGGGTGACAGAAGGATAGAGAATGTGGAAACAACCTAGTTGGCCATATTTTGCAATGGTTGAACAACATGTTCTGGCATCTCAGCAAAGTAGACTGTGAACACAAAGGGCCAAGGCAAGTTAGTTGCTCTCAGCAAAATCCTTAGTTTCCTGTTGGACGCTTCCCTTTTCTAAAGGCTGCTAACCATCCAAGACTTTAGAAGACTACATGTTGCTCATTCCATTTCAAATCAAATCAAAATCTTTATTCCTACTTCTGCTGCCTGCCGGCTGCCTGCAATTTGGCAGTTCAAATCTCACCAGGCTCAAGGTTGACTCAGCCTTCCATCCTCCCAAGGTGGGTAAAATGAGGACCCAGATTTTTAGGGGCAATAGACTGACTCTGCAAACCACTTAGAGAGGGCTGGAAAGCACTGGAAAGTGGTATATAAATCTAAGTGCAATTGCTATTACGGCCTATGGGCCAGAAAGCACAACATAAATAACTCGACTGGTAATTCTTTTACTGCAATATTGCAATAAAAGTACATAAATGCACTGCTGTAATAATAATTGTAGCATAAAGAGCAGTGGCAATCATGACATCTGTGCTGAGTTTCAACTACAGATAGGATGGATGCCACAAATGATAGCACAATATTGGGCAACCTGGAAAGATACGTCACGGTCTTGCTCAGATAAAAGCAGAAACAGATCCACATTGTGCTGTTTACCGGGGTAATTTTTTTTAATAATATGTATCTTCCTTGGTTTCCTATAGATAGAGCAACAAAGGAGCATATGGCTTAGGGATTCTACAGAGCCATCTGCAAAGGGACATAAAGCACTGTTGGAAAGGGATGGGCAGAGGGTAGAACATCGAACTTGGCCAAGGTGAAAGGCCAATTTCAGAATTAGAACTGAAGAGAGATAAGAGGATGCTACTACCCGCTTGAGAAGAACCCATAAACCAAAGGTTTGACTACCAATCTTAAACTGATTTGAAAAATCAATATTTCATGTCACTACTGGTAACTGTGCTAAAATCCATTCATGACCACCCAAACCCCAAAGAAAACCAGACCTCTCCTTTCCTACCTGTTTCAGTGCCACTGCCACTGCAGCAATGGCATGGTTGTGGGGGCCGCCTTGCAAAGAGGGGAAGACTGCAAAGTTGATTTTGTCCTCCAGATTGTAAAGGGTCTCCTGGCCACTCTTCTTGTCCACAGAACAGACACCCTTACGATAGAAAATCAGCCCTGATCTGTGTGCAATACAAAGATAGATGCATCAAAATGAAAGTCTAGATGTCTACTGCAAATATTGCTCCAAAAGGTACAAGGCTGAACATATTCCCTTTTGTAATTATTAAAAAAAAAATCCTCCATCCATATAATGTCCTTCGTCAAGACCATGTTTGCAGTAATTCTACTGAAGTAAAAACAACAGCGGTGACTGTAGCAACAGGAAGCAAATTCACTTCCTTTTGACTCCGTTGGTAAACAAAAATGTAAATTTCTTGTTTTTATAAGTACTGAAATCTCAGATGTCATCAAAGAAGTTAAACAGAAATCCCTGTGGGTTCAGCATAACCTCATAGCAAGATGGGCAGCAAACAAATAAATAAAGTAAAAATTCTATATTATTTCCATTCCAAAATTCAACATACGCATGCAAAAAGTGACAAGAGACAGGTAATATTTTTTAAAAGTTGTATTTTCTTTGACTTGCAATTTCATTGCAATTTGCCAATAAGGCTAATCAGCAACGCACCATCCTTTCCTGACTTTGTATTGAACTCCAAAGACNGACTTGCAATTTCATTGCAATTTGCCAATAAGGCTCATCAGCAATGCACCATCCTTTCCTGACTTTGTATTGAACTCCAAAGACAATCTCTCCAAATTAACTTTGGACGAAGTTTACCAGAATCCCCAGCTGGCTACTTCTGCAATGCTAATGACTTGAATCTGATAAAACAGAGTCTGCTTGCTCAATAGACTATGCACAGGTGACACCATGATTCCTATTGTTCTCCAGTAACTCACATTTTCCATATTGGGAATGGCAGAGAAACCACAGAACCTATAAACCTAGAACAGGGGTGTCAAACGCAAGGTCCGGGGCCCAGATCCAGCCTGCGGGGTGCTTTGATTTGGCCCACAGGGCCCCCCTGGAAATAGCAAAGGATCGGCCTGTGATGCCTCTGTCAGAGAAAATGAAGCTTCATTGGGAGAGGGTTGCAGGGAGCCATCGCAACCGAAAACGGAGCTCAAGAGAACCGTNTCGGCCTGTGATGCCTCTGTCAGAGGAAATGAAGCTTCATTGGGAGAGGGTTGCAGGGAGCCATCGCAACCGAAAACGGAGCTCAAGAGAACCGTGGGCAGTCCTCCCAAGCTCCGTTTTTACTGGCAGAGGGTTGCAGGAAGATGTTGCAACTGAAAACAGACCTCAGGAGCCACAAGTGCCCCTGACATGAGTGACATTGAGCTGGTCACACCTATCCTGGCTACGACCCCGTCTCCTCAGGATCAAGCACAACCCTGATGCGGCCCTCACTTAAAATCGAGTTTGACACCCCTGACCTAGAAGATACAAGTAAGTCAAATGAAGAAAAACATATTGATATTGCATCAAAACTTTGATATATCTACCCCAACACTGTATGGGGCCTCGGTGCTCTCTCCACTAGCACTGATGGTAGCTAGTTGATTAATGCAATGTCTGCAAGAAAAACACAGAGAGCATCAAAGACCCCACAATTTGACCCTAAGTGACAAATGTTTTTCAGGTATTTTCCCACATCTTAATATTTGTGCTTTTATTATAGCGACGTTTCAGCAGAATCTCATCTGTCACCTTCAGGCTTGTCTATTGGGTTCTTTTTAATCTTGTATGTTAGGCTTGGCACAAATATTAAGACGTGGGAAAATACCCACCTAATCCAAAAAGAAACCCCAACCAAAAGCCAAGACAGAGAACAAGAGAACGGCAACGCCCTCCTCCCATATATAAAAGGCACTACAGACAAAATCAGCAAGATCCTCCAAAAACACAACATTAAAAGCATTCTGCACAACAGAAAAATATCCACCATCCTAAGAAACCCTAAAGACAAATCGAGTTAGAAAACAAGGAATATACGAAAATCCCTTGCACTGTCTGCCCACCACATACATAGGACAAACTACAGAAGAATAAGTGCACGCATTGAAACACAAGAATTCAACAAAAAGAAGAACTGACCTCTTCCCTGGTCCAAACCTTTCATGATTCCACCAGACTGTCAATATTTGGAAGCCTGCACTCTCAAAATAGAAAGATTACACACCACAAGCCAGGCAACATCTGTAGCACAAACAGACTCCCTTCTGATACCTCCAGCTCAAACATCCCCCCACCAGGCACCCAGATGAAACCTAGCGTTCCTAATAGATGATAGCCGTCCTTTCACACAGCCAAGCTGCACTGAAAGCCTCCAATACAGGAACACAGTGTTGCCAGCCAATCAATGCCACAAACAGACAGAGAGAAACCAGAAACACCAATCAAACAAATCCAAGTCCAATAAACACAGACCAAGACTCCCAACCAATCAGGATGTAGAAAAAAAACATCCTGGCACAATTAATTAGGCTAGCCTCAAAATTAAAACCAACGGCTGTGAGAGGCCTGCCCACATACAAACTCAAACAGAAGCCTGATGATGGCAGATGAGATTCTGCTTGAAACGTTGCTACAACTTTAAAGCACTACAATGACGTGGATAATACCCGAAGGAAGCTGAACAAGCAACATATATATATTAATGGAACTTGGTTATTCGGTTTTTCCCGCGTAGAATTGAAGTATCTCGCAACGTTTCGATGAAGTCTCATTCATCATCTTCAGGCTAATACTTCCAATTCTACGTGGGAAAAACCCGAATAACCAAAGATCCACATACAAATACTCGCGAAAACCTCAGAAAAACACACACACACACACAGCGCACACACACACACAACACAACATATATATATATATGTATATGTATATATATATAAATATATAATATATATATATATATATATGATATATATATAATATATTTGTTTTCTGAGGTTTTCATGAGATTTGTATGTGGATCTTTGGTATTCGGGTTTTTCTCCCACGTAGAATTGAAGTATCTAGGCAACGTTTCGATGAACTTCATCGAAAACGTTGCCTGATACTTCCAATTCTACGTGGGAAGAAAACCCGAATAATATATATATATATATATATATATATATATATTATATATGTGTGTGTGTTGTGTGTGGTGTGGTGTGTGTGTGTGTGTGTGTGTGCTGTTTAGCTTTCCTTCGGGTATTACCCCACATCATTGTAGTTCTGTTAAAGTTGTACAACGTTTCAGCAGAATCTCTATCTTGCCATCATCAGGCTTTCTTGTACAGAAGTTCTGTTACTTTAACAGAACTACAATGACGTGGGATAATACCGAGGAAGCTAAACAGCACAACAGAAGCCTGGATTTGATGGCAGATGAGATTCTGCTGAAACGTTGCTACAACTTAAGCATTACCATTACAATGACGTGGGATAATACCCGATGGAAGCTGAACAGCACACATATAAGTACCCGCGAAAATTTAAAAAAAACAAATATATATATATGTATACACATATATATATGTCAGCTGCTCTCTACAGATTCAGACAGCAATACCCTGATGTTACCTGGAAATGTTTTTGACCCAGGATTTTTGAATATAAAATATATAGCCATAGTCCTTGGTACAACTGAAAAAAAGGGGGTAACTGTGACTCCTTAGATATTGTTAGATTACTGTATAGTTCCCCAAATCCGCAATCCTGGCTGAGGGACATATATTTGCTGCTCACATAGAATGGCACATGCTCATCTATATCACGCTTTTACCTTGCACCTCGCAGAGTCTTGTGAGTGGTGCTAGTCACCACGTCAGCATAGTCAAAGGGAGATGGGATGACTTTGGCTGCCACCAGACCACTGATATGGGCCATGTCAGCAAGCAGGTAGGCCTTCACCTCTTCACACACCTGACAAAAAGGGATACATGAGGACAGTTCAGCTCACACCAGTTTGCCTTTCGTTCAGTTCAACCTTTGTCCTCCCAATCCACTAAGACATACCTTCTTGATGCGGGCATAGTCAATTAGACGGGCATAAGCGCTGGTGCCAGCAATGATGAGGCGTGGGCGGAACAGCCGGGCCGTTAACTCAAGCTGGTCATAATCAATGAGTCCTGTTTTGGGCTGGACAGTAGACAGAGAAACAAATCAATGCAGGTAGTCCTCAACTTACGATCACAATTGAGCCCAATTTTTTGTTGCTAAGTAAAACATTTGTAAAGTGAGTTTCCCATTTTATGACCTTTCTTGCCACAGTTGTTAAGTGAATCATTGCAGTTGTCAAGGTAATAACACGGTTGTTAAGTGAATCTGGCTTCCCATTGAGTGTCAGAAGTAAAAGTTGATCACGTGACCCCAGGACACAGCAACCATCATAAATATGACCAGGTACAAAGCATCTGAATTTGGATCACATGACCACAGTGTAATGGTCATAAGTGTGAAAAATGGTCACAAGTCATTTTTTTCACTGCTAAATGTCTATGGAGATTCTCAGTCATCCAGGTCATAGTTGTCCCAAATGTGCTTTTTCAAGAGGCAACTAGACTATCCAGTTGCCTCTTGATAAAGCGCTTTTGGGGCATTTTTTTTCACTGCTGTTGTAACTTTGAACAGTCACAAAATGAATAATTATAAGTCAAGGACTACCAGTACTGTCTTCCTCCAAATGCTGGCAAAATTAGTACAAATACTTGTGTAGATCAAACCTACAGGAAACACATCATCTCTAGAAGCTTACATTAAATCCAGCCAAGATATTGAAGTAGAGATATTATTAGCCATCACTTTCCAGCCAGTGTCCTGATTTTCTAAAAAGATTTTTTTAAATGCAAGAGAATCCAAACAAGGGCATCCACAGAGAATCAGGCTGGAACAAAAAGTGAAAGAAATCCCTTTTAAACAAATAATTTTATTGGATGCCTATAGTGGATACATAAATACATCCTGATGTTTTCCTTTCTCCTTCAGTGCTGGCAATAAGGATCCTCAACTTCAAATCTGTTTGCATACCTTGAAGATAGAAAACCAACAACGGGGATGTGGGAATGACAGATAAGAGCCTTTCAATTAGCCTTCCTCAACCAGACATCATCCAGACACATAGGACTGCAAGTACCAATGTCTGGAACATTCCAGTCAATATGGTCAAAATTCTATAAACCACCTTGAAAGTTGCAAGGTCATACCTTTAATATTTAACAAACACATGAAGATGTAATAAAGGGCACTAGTTGAGAAAGTGATTCTCTGGTTCAATTAAAAAGAAAATAAAAGCTGACAGCAAGCATCAGGGTTAGATTCAACCACCCAAGCATAACAACAATTACTTCACCCAGAATATAAATTTAAAATACAAACTTAAAAATATAAAACTAAATATAATTCAGCACAGGGCTCTAAGTTGGGAAGGTTATTCTACGTTTTTGCAAAAGTTGAGAGCCACTCATAAAAGCTGGATGAAGTTGTCCAAGTGTAAAAAATAATCTACTGTTATTCAAAAGAGTGATCTTTGGGCACAGCATATCCAGAAGAGAGACATTGAAGCTACAAAGGGGCGAAGGGGTGATACAATACTGAATTGTGAGCATAAATGAATGAATAAAATTGGTGATCGTGAAATCCTATTTCTGTAACTTAAGCATATGTGTCCAATGTTTCCTTTCTTCACAACTTAATCTTCACAGTTTACTAATGGGTGTAATTTATTCTGATTTCTGTCAGCTGCAGGGAGGTCCAGTCCATGTGTAAATGAAACTTTCCCCACCATCCTCTCAACTACTGGAAAACCTATTCAGTCACAACTCTGATTTCAGAAAACACTGCTCACACACTTACTGGCAACTCAGAAGCTAAACTGCTGTAATTGGTTGTCACTAAGATTATCATTAAAAAGAAATCTAGATTTTTACAAAATTCAGTTGGATCTTCATTCCCAACTTCTGCCTGCATGCAGAATCATAGCATGCACTGTTTTGATCAGGATCTCTTTAAGCACACCATTCTAGATCTGCATTCTCAACCTACTGTCAGAAGCAGAAAAGGAAATCAGGGCCATGCAAATATTTTGAACTCCCATTTACTCACATTGAGTTTGTAAGGCATGGACTCAAAGTAGATGGACGTGGCCGAGATACGCTTGACATCTGACATGTATCCATGAGTCAGGCTGTCAGGAAGAAGGAAGACATTTTGTCAAAACAAAAGCTTAAGCCTCAATCGTAGCCCAACTGAAGCCAAGAAGCTAAGGGAACAAATATTTATGTCTAAAGGGATGACAAATTAGCTAGACACTTCCTCCACAAGGCCACCATGAGACTGGCAGCATGGAGAGAGGTTAGATTATGGGGAGACACAAAGGACAGCAGTTCCCAGAAAGAGAATAGGCAGATGCTCTTCAACATCACCCATCATCACCACCATCCATTTTGGTATCCAGGGATGACAAAAACATTTACAGGTCAAAACTATAGAAAACATCGTCATATCTAAATAAGAGACAGACAATGACGAGGTAATACTACGAGACTGCTGGTCAAAACTGCTGGTCAAAGAAGGGTACTCCAAAAAGGCCACTTATGAGACATTCTGGGCCTCCTCCCTGTCTCTTCCAGCTTCTTCAGCTCCTTCTTCTTGTGGATCAGATCTTCATTCTCCCAGTTATTCTTGTGCACCATCCTCCTCTCTTTCCCCTCAGCTATCCCAGCTGTGGCAGCCCAATCCTCTCTTTCCATCTCTTCTGATATGCTACTAGACTGGAACATCTCATGAGGCATTCCTCCCCAAGTTTCATTCCCCAATCCACACACGTACTGGCCTCCATCGGGTAAATCCAGGCCCATGAGACGTTCATGAGGCTGCAGCAAGGCTGTGTAGGCAGCAAAATTGGCCGGGGACCCAGAATAAGGCTGGACATTCACCCCCCAGCGTTCAGGATCCAGGTCAAAAGCTTCAAGAGCACGGCGTTCACAGAGCAATTCAATGCGGTCCACCACCTCAGAACCACCATAATACCTGCATTGGGATATCAATAGCCACAAAGGAAATGTTAGTAACAGAAAAACATACAACGCCACCATAATTTCTGAAACAGAAAAAAAACCTAGAAGAAAAATTTATCTTTCTCCTCCATGCCATTGCAGTGTACAAAGAACATGACATTGGCAACCATTTCCTAACAAAGTATTCTGGCCACCCCTTCTCTCCATATTAAGTCTTGGCACCTGATCCATAATAAATGCCCATACAACACTTTCCCTCCCCCCTGGTTTCCAAAATATAGCTATAACATGTTTCTTATCTCCACCATCAGGATTGGAGGTCAGTTTCAGAGCCAACATATCACTGTATCTGCCCCACAATGGATCTTACCAAAATCTGAGGTCTCTTCTGAAGGCAAATCATTTCATGCAGCTGGCAAATGCCAGGCCTGTGAGAAGGGTTCAATAGGATCTACAGGCTTCCTTAGCCTTCACTCCCAGATAATCCAAGAGAGCAAAAAAATAGGGCTTCCTCCTTCTGAAGGAGTAATGGATATCTGAGTACATATATCTGTATCAGTGTGTACAGTAAATACATATCACTTTGTGACAAGTGGTGTGGTGTAGTGCTTGAGATGCTGTAGGACTTGAATGGAGGGATCATGATCTTTCAAATGTTTAGTGAATAGGACTGGTGGACATATTGGAATATAACCACATTTATAGGGTCATATAGTAGTCCTTGACTTATGACTGTAATTGAGCCCAAAATTTCTGTTGCTAAGCAAGGCATTCATTAAGTGAGTTTTGCCCTATTTTGACAACATTACTTGCCATCATTGTTAAGTGAATCAGTGCAGTTAAGTTAGCAACACAACTGTTAAATAAATCTGGCTTCCCCACTGACTGCTCTTGTCAGAAGTCACAAAAACGGATCGCGTGACCCCAGGATACTGCAACTGTCATAAATATGAGTCAGTTGCCAAGTTTCTGAATTTTGATCATGGGGGATGCTGCAACTGTTGTGTGAAGAATTATCGTTAAGTCACTTTTTTCAGTGCGGTTGGAACTTCAAGCAGTCACTAAATGAACTGTTGTAAGTCAAAGACTACCATATTTTCTTATTCTAAGGCAAACTGCTGAGGATAAATTCCGGCAATCTCTTTTTAATCCATTCTCACATCTTCCCATCCCAATCTATTAAGGTCTTTTTTGGTCCTATAGTAAAGTACACTACCTCTTGCCTGGATAGCCCTCTGAATACTTGTTGTTGAGACATGATCCCAAGGCCTCCAAGGCAGCCCGACTACAGAAATTCTGAAATTGAAGAAAGAGAAAAAAGGAAGTGCAAAATGAAAAAAAGAAAAGAAGGAAGGAAGAAAAGAAAAGAAAGTGAAACTCAATGACATTTTTGGTTCTCTTATGCTAAAGAAGAAAAACGCCATATTTTGTGGACTGACAGATTAATTCAGATGAACAAATGGGAAGATTAAGCTGTTCCTTCTTAGGACCTTCCAAGTGGAGCCAATGCTGTAATGGCCACTTTGGAAGCAAGCAATAGAATAGAATAGAATTCTTTATTGGCCAAGTGTGATTGGATGCACAAGGAATTTGTTGTGGTGCAAATGCTCTCAGTGTATATAAAAGAAAAATACATTCGTCAAGAGTCACGAATCATAAGGTACAACACTTAATAATAGTCATAGGGTACAATAAACATAAAATAACAGATGAGGGTGAATATCTACTAGAGTAGAATAGAATAACAGAGTTGGAATTACCAGAGTTGGAAGGGAACTTGAAGGTCTTCTAGTCCAGCCTCCTGCTTAGGCAGGAAACCCTATAGTAGAAGAGGAGAACTCCAAATCCGGAGAGAAATAATATTTTGGTGTTTCTTAAACTTTGGCTAGGCAGTATGAAAAATATCTTGTTGATTTCTTGTTAAAGGCAATTATAATCTTTTCTCCATCCATATTGCAAGACGACAGGAAAGACATTACAGACTGTATAATTCTTGCAACATTTTTTTAAAGATAGACTACTTTGCAAACAGACAACCTAATTCGACAGAACAGCAGTCCCAATAAGTTTCTCTAGGCAGCTGCAAAGAGTTGAACTAGAGATTTTCAATACACATTCTACAAAATTTACTGAATTGTGACAAATGAACAGACATCAGGCCAATCTCCTAATGGGCCATGCTCTGTGATCACATATCCATTGCAGAGGGAAGAAGAAGAGTTCCATGAAAGGATGAAAATCTATCACCTTTGCAGAAGGTTTGTGGGTTTTCAAGAAACATCTGATTTGCTACTGTACCAGGAAGCATGATGGACACAGAAGAATACGACTGAAATGCCATAATTTGTACTCTTAAAGATCTGGGTGCATTTGTCATTATGAAGTAAAGTAACTAAGCCTCTGCTGAACACAGGTAATCCTCATCTTATGACCACAACTGAGTCCAAAATTTAGGTTGCTAAGTGAGAAATTTGTTAACTGAGCTTTGCCCCATTTTACAACTTTTCTCGTGACAGCTGTTTAGTGGATCACTGCAGTTCTTAAATTAGGAACATGGTTGTGAAGTGAATCTGGTTTCCCCATTGACTTTGCTTGTCAGAAGGTCGCAAAAAGGGGATTGTGTGACTCCAGGATTCTGCAACTGTCATAAATGTGAGTCAGTGGTCAAGCAACCGAACATAAATCACATGACCATGGGGATGCTACAATAGTCATAAATGTGAAAAATGGCCATAACTCACTTTTTCAGTGCCATTGTAACTTGTAAATGGTCACTAAATGAATTGGTGTAAGTCAAGGATTCCCTGTATATGTTTTTAGGAATTAAGGAAGATGACAATATTCCCTCATTGAAAGGATCCCAAGTAAAATGCCTCCATTTTATCTTTAACCCAGGGCTGAGGAAGAAGATGCTTCTGTCACTCACCTCTGAGGCAATGAGTTCAAGTCCCCGGCACTGGCGATCTTTTTCTTGTTGCACCAAATCCCACATCTCAGGGTCGCTCTCTGCCAAGCTTTCTTGCCCGGTCCAGCCTGATGCCTCCTTGGAAGAAGCTGCAGCGGCCTTGCTGTGTTGGGCCCGCAGGCTGCCCCTTGCTTGGCAGCATCTTTGTAGGGGCTGAGAAGGTAAAAGAGCAGACAGGATCACAAGAGAGCCAGCATAAGCCATCCCGATCAGAAAACAACTGATTCTTCAAAAACATATAAACATACTGTATATTATCTATTATCTAAATCCTTTACTGGAAACCCCATTAATACATATTTGAAATGGCCACCTAGGAGGGAGACTTTTATAGCTCCAGATGTTGTGGGATAAGAATGCCAAATAGTTCCATCCTATAGGACCAATCATTGTAGCAATAGCACTTAGACTTACATATCGCTTCACAGTGCTTTTACAGCCCTCTCTAAGCAGTTTATAGAGTCAGCTTATGGCCCCTAACAATCTGGGTCCTCGTTTTACCGACCTCAGAAGGATGGAAGGCTGAATCAACCCTGAGCCAGTGAGAATCGAACAGCCAGCAGTCAGCAGAAGTAGCCGCAGGACTGCATTCTAACACTGCCCCACCAACTATAATTTAAAGGATAGTTAAATTTCATTTGAGTGTCCAAACTTGGAAGCTACTGAGGTCAACGATCTGAATAAGAAAAGAAAGCATGAAATTAGGAAACGTCTGAGGAAAAAAAATGACTGGTTTAAATAAAAAGATTTTCCTCTCCCCTCACCAGACACCAAGACTTATTTAAAAAGGAAGGTTTTGGAGATTTCCTATAAAACAGGATTGAGAGGACCAAGTATATCTCCAAGGACAACAGATTCCTCAGTGGAAGGGCTACCATAGAAAAATCCATTCTTCTTAGTTCATCTCAGAATGTGACCTCGCGTCTATTATTTGACAGAAGAAAGAATCACGGTGGACAGGGGGCAAATGAGCAGAGAGATAAGTCTTCCAAAGCAGTAAAATACTTATAAAAAAAGTTTTGTAGCAAGGGGAAGAGCATTCTGGGCACAGAGAGTTCTGGTTCCCAAATCGTCACTCATCATAACTTACAAAATGCTATGCCTTCAAACAATGTTGCAAGGGAATTATGACAGAAGAGGGGAATATCCTGCTAGGGAGGCCCTCCCAAAGACATCTGACTAGCCACTATGAGAAACAAGGTGCTGGACTAAAATGGGCCTAGGTCTGATCAACAGGGCTGGTTTTAAGTTCAGTGAAGTATCCCCAGATGATCAATAACAATCTTAAGAGCCAATGCTTGTCCTTCTATTGGGGGAAAGACTGTTCATATATAAAAACTCCACAATCCCTGAGGAAGCCCTATATGTTTAAAGCAGCTTTCCTTTTTCGAGACCAGTGAGGGAAGGGCCAGATCCCTCCAAGATGTCTTTGCAAGGGTTAGGAAACAGTTCAATTCTTCCTTCATGTAATTAAGATCACAAGAAAGATACTGCCAAACCAGACTTGGCAGTAATCTCCACCCTTGGGTCCTCAGATGTTACTGCTCTATCAGCATAAGTAATGACAAAGAATAATGGGAATCATATTCCAAAACCATCTAGAGCCATTCAAGTTTGGGAATTACTGCCTATACAGATTTCAACAGCTTGGAATTCTCCAGATACAGTATATTAATATTGCAACTCCCAATAGCGCAAAGAGCATTGTCAACAGAGTCCATTGTGGGATCCTTGATGCTCTCTGAGCTTGCTTGTTTTCTTGCAGATTTTCATTATCCAAACTATTACCCTGTTACCCTAGTGTGGGTAATGAAACATCTGCAAGAAAACAAGCAAGTTTAGAGGACACTAAGGATCCTTCACTTCTCCTTTATTGAGAGTCCATTGTTTTTGGAAGCTGTGAGATTGCAGGAAAATGGTGTAAAGACTAGATTACCCAGTAAATTACATTGATCCAGTATAGATCTCTAGATCAACTCTCTCACTCTGCCATGCTGGCTCTTGCAGAAGTGACCAGTAGAAATCATGTTCATGTCAGAACTAGACTATCATCACATAAATTACATGGATAGCAAGAAATTCAAATTACAAATTTCTGTCATCAGACAGTTATTGAGCACAGTGGTAGTTTTTGAAGATTGGGGGTAAAGGAAGTCATGCAGGCGAAATATTTCTTTTGCTAACATTAAAGAACATAGACCTATATACTGGCTAGCACACAAACCAAAATTGCTGAAGCTGGTCAACTTCCCTCTAAGTTGTCTCAATGAATTTTCAGAATGGCATTTACATTCCTTACAGCATCTTACCCAAATGGAACTCAGAAAAGGAATTACATTTCTAGCCACTTGACTCAATGAATGAGCAATGGAGTGAGAACTCAAAAGACAAAGCTAGAGGGGTGAGAGGAACAGTCAATTTCAAGGTCTGGTGAGACAGAGATGGCTCTGTGCTGCAGATGGGCAAGTAGGCCTCTGTTGAGAAGTACAGCAGAGGCTTCTGTTTGTGCTGCTGAGCTGGTAAATCCAGTCAGGGAAGAACTTCTGGGTGCATATGTGTCTACAAAGCTGTCCTGGTTCCCTCACCCCCGCCACTAAAATTCATTTCAAAGTAAGGCCGTTACCACAAACGACGGGCACCTTGAGGGAAAAACAAAACAACTGGCTTTCATTTTCTTTATTAAAGGGATTATCAGCCAACCATCATCTCCTCAAAAAATGATGCAACGACCTCATATAAGTTGCATCAGCAAAGTAGCAAAACTTAAGAATGCGTCAAGTTTGGCTTTTTAAGGATGAAATGCTCCAATGCTGTTTGCCAGGGGGAAAAATTTTAAATTCTTTTTTTAAAGGAAAGGAATATTTGACAGGTTGCAAGGATAGATTTGCCCACACAACCTTTCATCTTTTTTGTTGTGGTGGTTTTTTTTTTTTAAAGGAGGATTTTAATGACATTATCTAATCAACAGCCCTGCAAATCAGAGAGGCCAGGTCATTTTATTGATGGTTCCAGGTTCCAAGAGAGTTACTGCCAAGGGACCTTTAGCCAGGTCACAGAGTAGTTGCACAAAGTTAGTTTTGTCTCTGATCTGTTCTTTTCTTCCTGCCCTCCGGAGGCCCTAACCAATTCTGTAATTCCTCTCTTCAAAGCTGCAATGTCAGATAGGACAGTATGTGAAAGAAAAGTTACAAAAAATTAGCCCATAAAAATCACCAAAGCGTGACTGCTTGGAGAGGTTTCCGCTGATAATAGTGTCTCAGTCCTGAACGTCAAGATAACTCTTCGCCTTGCTCTGTGCCGCTTCCAAGAGCTATTAGCCAGAATTAAATAATAATTGAGTAGCAGAATGGCAACGATCTGTGCCGCTATCAGATCCCTGCTATAAGCCCCAGGCGGGCATATAAACTCCTCTACCCAAGAAATTCCGATTTCTAAACTTGCACACTTAACAGTCCCATTCAAAACAAAAGAGATAAAATGAAGGGGGGAAGGCGGGAGAGAGGAGGAGAGGCGATGGCTCTTTCCTTGGAGCAGCGAAACTTATTGCTGTTCAGAGAAGTAGAAGAACTGAACCGAGCGTGAAGAACAGCTTAGGCCTTTCCGAATAACCCATCCATCACTCTCCATGAGGATGGGGGTGGGGTGGGGGGNAGCGTGAAGAACAGCTTAGGCCTTTCCAAGTAACCCATCCATCACTCTCCATGAGGATGGGGGTGGGGTGGGGGGGCCGGGAAAACGACCATTGAGGTCAGATCCCTGATGCTTTGCAATTCAAGACATCCGCTTTCCATCCCAAGAGGCCTCAAACATCCAAAGCAAACTCAGAAGTTACCAATGAAGCAGCTGCCCCTCTGCTCCCACTTCAAGGGGGCAAAGCAACTTGCTCTCTTCCCCTCCACCCAGAGCCCCATCTGTCATTCCGCATCTTACCTTGGCAAAGTGTCTAAAAGGGAAAGGCAGCATAGCAGCCGAAGACGAGGAAGGTGCAAACTGTTGTACAAGCTGTTTGTTGCTCACGTTAAGTGAGTCCAAAGACCAAAGAAAAATCGCTGAGCTGGTGAAAAGGGGGAGAGGAGAAAAAAAAAAAAAAAAAGNAAAAAAAAAAAAAAAAAAGGGAAACGCGTGGCTCTTCCTTCGCCACTGTCAGCTACTACCGGGTGCAAAAGGCACTATGGGAGATGTAGTTTTTACTCTCGATGCTCCTTCTTGCTCGCCCTTCTTATCTGATGTCTGGCAAGCGGCGGCTTCAGGACGGGCATCTGCGGCGGTCGCTGTTATGGAAGAAGGAATGAACTTTCTTTCAGTCTGTCTCGGTGAAAAGGAAAGCAAGTGTCAGTGACATAACGTCGAAGGATATGTTCTTGATGTAACATTTAAGACCCATCATGGGGTGGGTGGGTTGAATTTGACTCTCATGACTGAATTTGGGTCAAAACACCTCGCGTTTACCCAGGCAAGAAAATTGGAAGAGTGGCTGCTTTTCCACAACACCGTGTGATTGCCTGTTTAATTCATTAATTTATTCCCACTCCACCACACAAGCTCTATAGTAGCCTCTTATACTTTGTACACCTGCAAAATAAGTCAAAATTCAAGAGGCAAAATTCCATTGTTGCATCTCTACCAACGTCATGAGCGATCAGGCCACCAAAGAATTAGAATCTGTATTACAACAACATCTGTAATGCAAAAAAGCATGTGCTCTTGAATTTCCAAGAATTTCTCTGTGAGCGAGAGGATTAAAAATCTTGCTTAAAAAAAGTAGGAAGTGGTACAATAGTGGTGTTTAAATCACTTATGTACATTTGTAGATGGCATACTGAGAAACATAGAAGATATAATCAAATATTGCCCATTACCAACAAAAAATGGTGTAGCCTTCATTTTTGAAAATGAATACAGTAGCTAGCTGTTAAAGATAAATGGAAAAGAGGAGACAACAATCGTTCATTCCCAGAGTGGAAATATAAGACAGGCTTGAAAAACCTTTTTTTTAAAAAAAAATAACTAAAACTGTCTGACCAATGAAGATCATCTAATAAAGGGAAAGACCAAACCGTTGGACCTCTCTCTTGCAAAACTCATGTTTTGGGGTTTCTATGTGGAATATTGAAAATCAGTTGTGAGTCATGATACTGAGATTCCATAAAATGTGGAAAGGGCTTTCCTGATAAATGCTGATAATCTTGGACTACAGGTGTATCCCCTTGCTACCATCTAGTGGTCCTCTGGGTTTTTGCCACCAAGATCTAGTAGCCCTACCTGTAAGGTGGGCAATAGCTGACCCCCTAATACATTACAGAAGCACATAGAATAGAATAGAATAGAATAGAATAGAATAGAATAGAAT
>BHFT01035774.1:0-14655 GCA_004320025.1 Laticauda laticaudata
AGATCAGCAGCAGCAGCAGCAAACCCAGGTATCAGCAGTCAGCAGAGCTTAATCCAACAACAGCATGGTCAGCTAAGACCAGAGAGCAACGGGCACAGCAGCAGACGAGCTAGGACCGGGAACACGAGCAGAACGAGCAGACCAGCAGGACCAGGAGCAGCTTCAGCAGAGTACGCAGCAGACAGCACCACTGCCTAGGACAGCTAGAGCAGAAGCCATCAGCAATTGGATAGTGAGCCAGCAGCAGACAGCCCAGCAGAAGATGAGTCAGGGCCAGGGGGCGGGAGGGTGGCCCTCCCTCCTTGCAGGGATGTGGCAGGTTCCTGGGCTTGCACTTCTTCCCCATGGTTGTGGGGTTGTAGCTGGCAGGTAAGGCCTGGCAGGCTCCCAAGGCTGGCAGGAAGCTGGCACCCAGGCTTGGCAGGAGTCTTGGCCGGAAGGGCAGGCACCAAGGGCTTGGCATGACAGATGGCTGGCGGGTGGCTGGAAGGCAGGGCTGCCAGCAAGGCTGGAAGGAGGTTGCCCAGGAGGGTGGCAGGAGGCTGGAAGGCAGGCTGCCAGCGCAAGGCTGCAGGGAGGCTATCAGGGAGGCTGGGAGGCAGGCTGGAGAGGCAGGCTGGAGAGCAGGGCGAAGGGTGGCAGGCTGGGAGCAGGCTGGCGGGAAGTTGGCAGCAAGGCTGGCAGAAAGGCTGGAAGGCAACATGCAGGCCAAGACTTGATGTAATGCAGCAGCAGGTCTTTCTCCAAGTGCTGGGCCGCACTTGTGCGAGGCTGCTTCCCTTTATATCCGACGGTGCTTGCGCAATGCATACCCCCCGCATTCGCATTAACTCCAGGCATCCGTTCTGCTTCTGCTGTGCATCCGCTAGGCTTCGCTCTGCATCCGCTTTATCCACTGCTGCATCCGTTCTGCGTCCGTTTTTTCCATTTCCTTCATCCGCTTTGCTTGAGACCCCCCCGGAAAAAAGCCCTTTTTGGCAAAATTATTCCGCTTCCCATGGTGCTCCATCCGTGGGCTTCCATTTCCATCCGCTTTGCATCGTTCTGCGTCCTCCCCGCGTACCCGGTCCTTTCCGTGTCTATCCGGTCTCAATTATAGAAAATTTTCGCCCTCTTTTGATGGCGGAAACATTGGATGCAACAATTTTTCTCTTCATTGTGTCCTTTTTGGATTTCTGTGGGCAGCTGTGACAGGGCCTTTTACCACCAACTCAACTCCCCTAGGGAGAAATAGATTTTCACAATGTGATCCTAACTCGTAATCGTCAGCCATTTGGATCTCACAGGATATTTATTCCTTACACATTATGTGTTGTGAAATGCTGACATGTGGTGTATGTAGGGTGTGGTGTGTACATAATTACTAATTAAATATAAATTGTATGACAAAAATTAGTATGACATTTTTGTTCATTAGTATGACAAATGTATTTCAGCTCCCATGAGGTCTGTCACTTTATCTATCGTGAAGCTAAGTGTCTTTCTTCTCTTTCCTTCCCCATTTTCCAGAATTAAATCTTCTTAAAGCCCATGTCACACACGCCAACGGATGCAAAAAGGACATCGCGGACGAACAAAATGGTCCATCCATTGTCTATCTCTTCAAAGGGGCAAAAAAGTGATAACCGGAGCGCGTAACTATGGACGTGGGGAGGAGTGCAGGGTGGATGGAAACGGATGCGAACGGAGCCTAGCGGATGGAAGCGGCATTGAGAGTGCGATGGCAACAATCGCAGGGCTTCGGGGGGTGCTCAGCAAAGTGACGCGGAACGGTACAAGTGGATGCACAGCTTGGATGAGGATGCAGAGCGGAGCCTAGCGGATGCCACAGCGGAAAGCTGGCGGATGCCTGGCGTTAATTGCGCATGTGGGGGGATGCTTGCCTCAGCACCCGCAGATTATTAACGGAAGCAGCTCGGTAAGCAGGGTCGCCATTCAGAGGAAAGACTGCTGCGACATCATCGACTGCCTTGCCTGTTCCTGCCTACATGTCTGCCTGCCAGCCTTGCTGCAGCCTTGCTACCAGCCTCGCTGTCCAGCCTTTTCCGCCAGCCTCCCTGCCAGCCTTGCTGCCAGCCTGTCCATGCAAGCCTCCTGCAGCCTGCCTGCAAGCCTTGCTGCCGCTGCCTGCAAGCCTTTGCTGCCGGGCTTCCTGCCAGCTTGGTTCATGTCTTCAGCCAAGCCTGGTGGGCCTGCGCCTGCACTGCAAGCCTTCCTGCCCAGCCTGGTGCAGCCTCCCTGCCCACCCTTCCTGCCATGCCTTGGTTGGCCTGCCCAGTCCTCGCCGTGCCAGCCCAGCAACCCCACAACCATGCAGTAAGCATCAGCGAAGCCTCAAGCCATCTGGCCGTGCCAGCCTGGATAAGAGGGACAGGGCTACCAGTCCCTCCCCTGGCCCTCACTCTGGTTCTCCTGGGGCTTCTGCAGCCGGGCTCGCTCTTTGGGGCTGGCGCTTCTGCTGCTTCTGCTTCTGGAGAGCTGATGACAAGTACTCTGGCACCAGCCACCTCACACACTAGACCCTTCACCCCTGGGAACTGGAGCGACCGAGAGGAGTTGCCAGAGACTCTTTTCTGTGCTTATAAGCTTGTTGTTAATAAGTCGATTTTATGATTCACACCCTTGCTTCATTCTTTTTTATTATAAAGTCTGGGTGGAAACTTTTATATAATGTGTTGAAGCTTTGCATGCTTGTGGGATGGTAAGGATTTAGCAGTGGTGCAGGGATACTTTTGGGATGGGTATTAGCTGTGGGATAATAACTCCCAGTTGCAAGCATAGTGGGAACTGTATGTCCACCTTGCAGCTGCCACACCTTTGTGCCCTTTATTATCAATTAAATACTGTAATAATCATTGCCACACATTTTGAACGAAACACAACTCTTTATTACGCCTGTTCATTGTAGGCCACCCAACATACATGCCCAATCTCATCCGGTGATGAGACAGGGTCTGAAGGAAGCATCCATTAAGCATCTACCATACCTGTCTTGCCACCTCCACTGCTCCAGCTGGGAGTTGCACCAGTGTTTCAGAGGTTGCGCTGCTTCTTTGCTCATGTGTGGGTGCTGTTGGGCCTTGCACATCCTTCGAGTGTTCGATAGGGTTTCACCCTTGCCTCCATTTCACCAGCTCCCGAATGTCCCCATTGCCTTGTTGCGAGGTCCTACGAGCCTGATTCTGCAAGACTGGTATGCCACGTGCGCATGAGATTATGGCAGGACTGCCAGCAAGCTTCCATGATGTTCTCACTGGTCTTGGCTATGCTGCATGTGGTTGAGAAGTACCTGGTGAAACCTGTTGGCTCAGGATGCCAAGGCGTTCTCCACCACCCGCCTTGCGCCTGGACAGCCTGTAGTTGAAGATCCTCTCTTCACGGTGAGGAGTCTGGAAGTTAGGTCGATTGAAGTAGGTTGTGAGGATGAAGGCGTTCATCCCCCACGAATGAAGTATGGGCACATCTTGGCGGTGTCGATTGGCAGGGGTCTGGATCTGGGAAGCCCATGATGCGGTTGTGTTCTAGTCCCCTCCTTGAGTGCTTGCACTGGCTTGTATATCCTGGGCATCTGAAGCTGACCCATTGCGCTGAAGCATCGCTGTACATTAACTTGTAGTCAGCATCGATCCATGGCGAAGAGGATGATGCTGAAGAAAGCCCATTCGGAGTTGAAATAAGTGGAGCTGAGTTGGTTGGAGCTTGCAGTCACGTGCTTCCCATCTTATGGCTCCAACGGTGTGTGGTAAGTTCCACTTCTGATACCCACTGCCTCTGCAACTTTTCTTACCATCCTTCTTCAGTGGAGGGGCACTGGAGAGCTCCTCCTTGTATTCTTTGATGATGGCGCTGCACCATCTTCTCTGACCACCTCCTGAGGGTGTTGGATGGCACCTACAGCTGTACTGCATGCTCCTGGAGGAGCATCCCTAGGCAGGTGGGTTGCAGAAGTGTAGTGCACCTTGGAGCCCAGGTTCCAGGCTGGCGGAAGCTTGGTGTTTGCCTGGTCAACCTGGGTGTCACGCGCTTGCACCTTCATCAAACTATGGCTGGAGGCCATCCTCATGAATTTCTGGACGCACTGAGTGTCTTCTCTCCTGAAGCTCCACCTATCAGCTTTGTGCTTACAGTCCGTCTCTGCTTCTTCTGCGCGAACCATCTCTCAGATCCAGACTTCTTTTTGGGTGGCTCTTTTCTTTTGCAGTAGAGTTACAGAGCCTGCAGATGGTCTTCGCACTGGTGCAGAACGTATGGTGGCTGCCGATAAGGACTTTGTTGCAATCACCGGTGATCATGACTGGATTGCTGTGGAAGAGGAAGATCTCAGATGAAGGCTGCAGAGGTCTGCAGCCACTGGGCTGCTGTTCTAAGTGATGGATGCCAGAACGAGTTGTCCCTTTTTATAGCATGAAAGATGCCCCTTTGGCAGGCCTCTAGGGCATCCGTCTAGTCGGATTCCTCTGCTAGGCATCCTGCAGACAATCCTTAATCATCGAGATAGGATCCCCTCCTACGACGTTTTTTCCATCTTAAACACTTTAGTTTCCGTGTGCATTGCTAGGCATCCGTTCTGCCATTCCATTCCACCGTCCGTATCCACTTCTCTCCCTAGCAGTACTGGTGTGGATGGAAGTGGTGACCCGCAGCCGCTGGCCGCAGATGTGCAGCGGATGCCTAGCGGATTATTGCGGATGCATAGCGGATGCGCATAGAAGGATCGCGTATGTGGATGCGTAGCGGTATGCGTAGCGGTATGCCATAACGGCACGAACTGGATTACATTTTCCGCGCAAAATTTTAGGCCAGGTCCCAAACTTTTGTGAGGCATGAAATTGTCCATAAACGGGATTTGCTGGATGGAAGAGAGGAAGCAAAACGGAGGCAGTGAGGTACAACGCGTTTTCAAACGGATCACGGATGGCAAGGTTTTTTGTCCGTTTTACATCCTCTTTGCATCCGTTGGTTCGGTGTGACATGGGCTTTAGAAAGCTAAGTATTTGTAAAAATTGCATGAAGTGAGTAATCTGAACATGGACATTTTTGTCTCCTGTGAGAACTCTGAGTTGATTTATCAATGATCTATGAATTATCTATCTGTAGAATTCTCAGGTGTCTTCTTCAAGACCTAAGTTCAAAAGTGCCAATATCCTGCTTTTTCAAAGTCCAACTTTCACTTCCATGAAATGTCACAGAGAGAACTATTGCTTGCACCATTCTTTGTATCTATCTACTTTATCAAATTTATTTAATTTTAACATGTTTATTTTTTTTCTCATAAAAATAATTGCACTATTTCTCATTTTTATAACAAGAATCTCATGAAATTTAAAATGAAAAGATCATTTAATGAAGTTTTTTTTAAGTGATAAGAATTGCCAACCATAAAGAATTTCCTAAGCTTTTTGTTTTGTTTCCTAGCATATTTTTAAGCTTCAGAAGCTTTTAGAATTTTGACTTGAGTGATATGAGTGGGCAACAGGATTAGGCTGGTATTCAATCCAGACTAGGATCAGTACAGGCTCTGATTGGTTTTTTCCATGGATCTTATTCTTCTTATCTGTGCAGATAAAGTCCAGCTGTCAGTTGTGGAAGTCATGTTGAGACCAGATGCTCCCATGCTGCCACTTATGAGCCTGGGAAAGTGGGAGGGGGAAATTTCTTGGAGTGTATATAGTTAGCCATAATAACATTCTTTTTCTAATTCAAGGTCATGTTATTTTGCGCATAAGTGAGGGAAAGTCTTAAGTTGGAATGGATGGTGATTGGGCCATGTGATGTGAAGATGGGTGCAAGGGATAGATTTGTAGTTTTTACTTATTGCAAGGAAGCCCAGAACTTTCAGATTCAGGATTCCTCAGTTGTGCCAGTTACTATCCAAATAAAAGGAACCTTCGAGAAGATGTCTGTCTCAGAGTTATTGGGTGGAGTGGAGGTTTGCTGGAATGCTGACAACAGCATTATTGGAAGTAATGATATGGTCAGGTCTTCCTGTGTCTTCCTGTGTCTGACTTCTCTGTTTAAGGTTTGTTTAGAGGTTCAAGCAGAGGAATCCAGCTATCATATACCTTTGTCTGAAGATCAGTATGCAACTTCTATCTTGGATAGTCATCTTTTTCCACCAAGCATGCGGCTTTGGGAGGGACACACAAAGCGTGGTGAGGAAGAAAGAGGACACATACCTAGCCAATCCAATCAGCCAAATCAACTGTGGTGATCAATGGGGTTACAAATGTCACAGTCAAATTGCCCACATATCCTCATTTAGGGTTTGATACTTCACATTTATACCCTGATTATTTTTTTTCATGGATGTCCTCCATCTACCTTTCTATTATATATTTTGCTGCTTTAACTTTGTACATTCCTTTAATTTCTCCTTTAATTTCTTCCATGTTTCTAAGCATGCCAACTGTTTTGTCCGGAAAAACACGAGGTAGACCGGGTTCCAACAGCAAAGTCTTTATTTCAAGTCAGGATGTAGAATAGGAACATTGGCTCAAGCCGCGCCGNGCCGGTCTTTTTATATCTTTTGCCCGGCCGGCTTGCAGCCAATGACAGTTGTTTGATTTTGCCGCCTTCCCGCGGCTGCAGGGATTGGTTCAAAAGGAACCAATCCCTTATCGTTCTTTGTAGCCAATGGGAATGCATTATTTGAAGCCGGTTATTTGCATACAGAACACATGACATCCTGATTTGTTTTACCAATAATTTACTAACAAAACTACTTTTGCATTCATATCATGTTAAACTATAACCTATATAATCCACCAAGCAGAATACAAAATATTAGAGTTGGAAGAGACCTTAAAGGTCTTCCAGTTCAAGCTGTGGCTCAAACAGGAGACCCTACACCCGTGATGGCAAACATATGGCACACGTGCCAGAAGTGGCATACAGAGCCACTTCTTCCAGCACGTGAGTGGTCACCTAGTAGAGCCCCACTGCGAACGAGTCACCAGTTTTCCTAACCACGGAACCAAGTGTTTTCTTCCCAGGGATTGATTTTTTTAAAAAGCAAGCAATACCATTTTTAAGCATGGAAAATTCCACCCCGAATCTCATTCTAACATCCATTTTTTTGCATTTAGGTTAAAAAAATTGCATCCCCAGGCAACAGCTGGGTGTCGGGTATCTGGGAACATGGGAGACGCACATGCGTGCACAGAGGCACGTGGGGGGGGGCGTCTTGCATGCATGTACAGAGATACAAGGGGCGCATCTCACACACATGCACAGAAATGTGTGGCACACAGGGGGTCGCTCATGCATGCACAGAGGGCATGGGGAGCTGCAACACACTGCCTTCTAGGTGCTGTTACGTGAGCCCAAAAAGATTAGCCAACACTGCCCTACACCATTCTGGAGAAATGGAGGCCAATCTTTTCTTTAAAAACTTCCAGGGATGCAGTCCTCACAGCTTCTGGAGGCAAGCCATTCCATTGATTAATTGTTCTCACTGACAGGAAATTTCTCCTTAACTTTCAGTTTGATCTCTCTTGTTAGACTTCTATCCTTTATTTCTTGTCCTGTCCTCAGTTGCTTTGAAGAGTAGCTTGACCCCCACTTCTCTGTCCCTCAAATATTATCATGTCACTCAGGGGTGGAATTCAATTTTTTTAACAACTGGTTCTGTGGGTGAGGATTAGTTGGTGGGTGTGGCTTGGTGGTCATTTGACCAGGTGGACATGGCTTGAATTATCTGGGTGTGGCCAATTTAATATCACGCACATCGAGGCACGCATCTCCTCACCTGGCCTCTCATAACTGTGGGGATACTGCAATAGTTGTAAGTGTGAAAAATGGACATAAGTCACTTTTTTCAGTGCCGCTGTAACTTTGTTTTTTTTTTATAAAGAATTTTATTAATTTTTAACAAACAAACATATACAAACAAAACACAAAACATAAAAAACATAAAATATCTTTTTGGAACCGGCAGTTTGATCCCGAGTTTACACGTCTTTGTACAGACATAAATTCAAGTTTTCGTGCTTATTTTACAAAGTTAGGGAGCATTTTCCATTTTTTTGCTTATTCACTTATTTTACATTTTCATATAGCTTCTCTCCCTCTTTTCACTCTCTTAATCTTCTGGTTATATTTTATTTCATCATCATTTTAAATCAATTATACTAACCTTTGTCTGTCCTATTTCAGCTGTCCTATTAATCTTTGTCTCATTCAACACAAATTTCTTCTGTAATGGATTCCGCGATTGGAGTATAATGCCTTAATCATACTTATGCCTTACCCTAGTTTTTATAAGCTTACATAACACATAATTTTCATTCAGATTCTGCGTAGTACCATTCTAAAACTAGACTCAATATTTTAAAACAAGAAAAAAAAAATTTTTGTTTTAAATATATAATATAATTCAAAACAACAATCCAATAGGCATTAAAATGTATATCATCTAAAATTATGATCATTTAAGTCTTAAACATTTTACACAATCCTATTCTAAAAATAAATATCATGCTTCTTTATGGAACAATATAGATTTTGCTTAAGCTTACTTCCCCCATATTTCACTTATGTTTGAAAATATTTATACGCAATGACAACGTGTTCCCATTATTTCTTTAATTCAATTCTGCTCAGTATTTGATTTCATGTTACTTTTACTTTTAAAAAAGAAATTTCGCTAAGTTACGATTAAATAGTTTTGTCGCCATTTTATCAATCATATAGTTATGTGCGAGATTTTGTATACTTATTTCAAATACGAAATAACAACAACACCAATCTTATGTCCTTGCAAATCTCGTTTTTCAATGTATGTTTACCGCATTATTCTAAATAAATTCTGTTTCTTTTACATCTTGTTTCAAAACCTTTGTAGCTTCTCTTCCCTTCTTTCCTCCCTTGCTCCTCACTCTACCCTTTTTACCCCCTTGTGCTCTTAATCTCCACCGCTCTTGTGTATTTTTCTTTTCTGTTGGCTTTCTGATGTTGTGTGCCACTTTTGCACTTATTTCCCCTTTTTTGGTTGTTCTTTTTAGTCTTAAATTCTCCTTCTCTTTCTCTATCCTTTCCCCTTTCTTCCCAAAATAAGTTGCATTGGTTCATTAGGGATCGTTTCTTCTCATCGCAATCTTCTTGTTCTTGTAGTTTCTCAATATGTAGAAATATGCCCATTCTAAGAAAAACGAAAAATGAGAGCCAAAAGAATCCTTCCTCTGGTTCTTCTGTTCATAATTTTTTATAAATTCCATTTTCAGTTCAATCCATAAGTAATGCTCATTGTAAAAAAAACGAAAAAAAATAAAAACGACCCAAAGTTTTAGTCATTCAAATAAGAATTTCCAAAAATCTTCAAAGTCACAAACAATCCAAAAACACACACGTCTATTTCATTTAACACATTCTTATTTTTTTCAGCTTTATTTTCTTTCATTTTAATGCTTCAAAAACTTCAATTCTTTTGACCTCTCAATGCATCTGATAGGAAATAGCCAATTATGATCCAAAATAGAAAAATCCATTAGTAAAGGGCCCAAAACCAAAAGAAGAAAAAAGGATAAAATAAAAGCAAAAAATAACAAAATATTACTAGAGTTAAATATAACAAAAAGGCTGTCGAAGTAGAGACATTTTACAGTATCATAATGGACTAGCACACTGCCACTATTATTTATTTATCCAAGGGTCTTATTATGACGTCTCTTCTACAGCAGCTTTAAAAGCCAAGCCTCAAGTGTTGAAAATATTATAAGAGTCCAGAAAACAACCTGGTAATAATACTTTTTCTGTGATTCTCCCCCATACTATCACATCATAAAGTCCTGAGAAGAAGTAGTTATACATTTTCCTCCCAATCTCAAATAAAATACTTTCAAAGCCTCTAGTTGGCAAGTGTTGCAAAATCTCTAATACCTTTCCCCCCCCAGCCAGAAAGAACGAGTAATGTATACAATAATCAGAGAAAAAAGAAGAGAAAAATAAAGGCGGGTCTCTATCCCTAATGAAATTAAACAAATCAAAAGAAGCATGAAATATATATAAGAAACAAATCAATCTGGTACCTAACAAAATCACATTAAAGCCTCAGAAAAAAGAAGTAGTAGGAAAGAATCCAACCTCAAATTTGACATCACTTTAAAAAATGCCGCTCAAACAATTCTAGTCAAACAAAAATAAAAGTCACAGGTTTGCTTCTTTGTTCAGGATATCGCTTTCAGATTCTCAGCCAATTTAACATTACAAAAGAGGTTTCTCACCCAGCCAAATCGCATTCGCATCCAGCCACTTTCTTTTCGAGCTGTCCCGGCTTCAGCAGCCTTGGAGGCTTGCTTTCCACCCAGCCAGCAAAAGGGCTTCTCCCGGATCAAACCAGAGATTTGGCGATATCTCTGGGATCCTGGGACTGTTTGCCCTTCACAATCCCCGTCTTCAGCGGGACGTTATAGGTCGTTAGGACCGACGGCGATGTGAAAATCAGCCGCGATACCAGAGCCCCGAAGATCGCAGCTGTAGCACCGAAGACAGAAGCTCCGACCTTCTCTGCCGCTGTAACGTTTGAATGGTAACTCCACCAAGCAAAAGTACAAGCAAAGGAGGAGGAAAAAAACTCCAGAGAAGTTCCTGTGAACAGGAATCTAAGTCCTGCCAAAGAATTAATAGGTTTATGAATGGAGGAGTGCAGTTGTTCTGTAAGCAACACCAGAATGTTTCCTTCCTGTCTTCCTTACAGGATTAGGCCAGTAATTTCTTCTAACAGTTCTCCAAGCTGCTTAGAATGTTTACAACTGGCTCTAGTGAATAGGTGCAAACTGGTAGAATCCCACCCCTGATGTCACTCCTAGTCCTTCTTTTCATTAGATTAAACATCCCCAGTCCCCACCATTCATTATACGGTTTATTGTGCAATCCCCTAATAATTTTTTTGCTCTTCTCTGCAGTCTTTGAACCTAAACCCAACATAGCACCTTCTGCCTTTATATGACTGAGGTCTGATATTGTTGCGTTGGTGTTTTTTTGTTATTTAACTTTCCATAATTTCTGCCTTCACATCCATTCTAAAAAAAAGTCTTACATGATATAAAGTTGCTAATTATGCTTTCTTTTGGAATGTAATTAAAGTACAAGAAGTCAAAGAACATGCAGATCCCTAGAAAGAAAATTATAGAATGATAAGCAGAAAATTTGCCCCTTTGCTACTGAATACCATATTCCAGGATCATTTATCTGGCAGTGTCTAATGAATTTGGTAATGGTTGTATTAAATGAATCATCTGAAGGAAAGAGGAAGAAATTTAACAAAATCAGTTAAATGAGGATTGGCAGGAAAAAAAAATAGTATGAGTTATATGCATGATTGCAATTTAAAACCTTAATCCCCTTAAAATATCAGACATTGGACCAAGCCAAAATAGAATTGTAGCATAACATAATTAATTGACCATAAATATTGACTGCAGAGACACATCTGATGCCAAAAAAGAAAAAGAAAGAAAGAAAAGAAAGAAAAAGAAAAGAAGTGAAAGTCTTCATGAATTGAAGAAAAAAAGTATTCTCAAACTTGGAAATTTTATTCATTTATTACTCCCTCACCTTTCTACTCAACTAAGTACTCAACCTATCCCCCAATGATTAAAATATAAAATACATGAACTTAAATAATGTGATATTACTCAATATTTCTCTTTCTAGTGAAAGAGAGATATTCCTAAATATAATAGAAGAAATGTTAGGATTACTGGATGGATGCACATATGGTCACTAGGAGGTGAATTCAATCCAAGTGTTTACTTTTTAAAGCAACTTTTCAGGATAGGCACTGTGTGATCACTATCATGTTTTGCATCAACCAACTTCTGGACATTTTTCTTTCTTTCTTTAAGAAATATTTCTTTGTATTAAAGTTTTCAACAGAATAAATGCAATTCAGATTTTGAATTGAATTGAATAAAGAAAAGTAGTAAGAAAGTGGGAAAAACAAAGCAAAATAAATACAACAGATAAAAAGAAAAGTAATGAAGGAATAGCTTCTGATCTTAGCAGCAGATATAAGAATATTTATATGCACTGCACTTATATTTTACCTAGTTTGGGTAAAGCAAGAAAACAAGCAAACTCAGCACCAAGGGCTCCTCATTTCAACCCTGAGATACAACATTCTCCTTTATTGGTACATTTATGTTTTATTTGTGGTTTCTTCCCCAAACCCCAAAAACTTTAACCTTAGACTGTCTACTATTGACCTCACCCCTTTCCTAAGAGGTCTGTCGGGGGCGTGCATAAGCGCACCAACGTGCCTACCATCCCTGTCCTATTGTGTTTTTTTCTTCTTATATGTATCCATGTAGTCATAACTATGTTTTTACTTATACCTATTATCTTGTAAGCAATTGACAAATCAAATAAAATAAATAATTAAATAAAATCTTCTCTGAGGTTACAACCTAATGTCCTTCTTTCATACACTTTCTAAACATCAAATACCAGTTCGGGTTTTTTTCAAGAAAAAGTCCATAAGGGGTTTCCAGTCAATAATAAAATCAGCTTTTAATCACTTTTCAAGAATAGCTTCTCGTAGCTTGCCTCAAAAATGCCTTCTTTGGAGCGCCCCTAACTAACCCCCAAGGGAAGTAGCAACATCAAAAGTCTACAAAAGCCCTTTATTGATAAGCAGAAATTGAAATATATTTCTGAATACATCAGGCAGATTTTAAATAGAAACTAATTTTCACAACAATGAAGTGAAGGGTCCCCCCCCCCTAAAAAAAATGTCAGTGTTGAGGAAAAAAAAGCATTCATTTTGCACATAGAGAATGCATTTTAGACTAGCAGAGGAATTTTAAATTATCTTTTTCAGAGTGATGAGGCATGCCATCTGACCACCTGAGATATTGTCACTTGAGCACTAAAAGATGTGAACCAAACATTGCTGTGAATCACACCCCATTTTAAATTTTGACCATGACCTGATTTTATTCTCTTATACAGGTTTCTTTCCTCTAAATTTAGCTTTGGGTACTTCATGGTGTCCTGAAAACAAACATTTTATCAGTTTTGGGCTGGGCTAATTATTTCTTTTGTATTCAAGCTCCTTAATTAAATGAAAGATGGTAGAAGATAGCAAAGAAACACCAAGAGGGAATTCAGGAGAATGCTTGAATTCTCCCAACATATGGAGTCTTATTCCTCCCATATGGACTTTTCTATTGTAATTTAATTGTTATTTCATTTTGTGTGTGCATGCAAATGTTTAAGTGTGTGTGTATGCACACATACACACAAAATTAAATATTATTTTAGGTGATCAGCCCTATGATTTTCCTGTACATGAACTGTAGAACATTTTGAACAAATGAACAAGAATATTTGATCCTGCTTGAATTTCTGCTGCTTTTCTAGCAAAGCAACCCTATCCTTCAGTTTCATTTCTTCCCAATTTGGCAAACCTGTTTCAGACATCTGGTATTTTGGAGAACAATTGGTGCAACACACACTTGGTCTCATATAAGAAAGTTATTGAAGGATTTTATCTTTCATGGGAGAAGGTCAGCCACATGGACACTTTTTCCTCACTTTCCTTTCTTTTTTTATAAGGCAACAGAATTATATTAAACTGCCTTCTGTCTTTCAATCAATATGTACCCCCATCATTTTAGCAGATTTTCTCCCAGCTGTCCTCTGGGTATTGTGTTAGTTCACAACAGACATAGCCACAAGAAGGCTTTCCAACAAACCTGCACAGATTTGGACGTGCCGTCTGTTTCATACAAGATTGATTTTGTATATTTTGAAGAAAAAAAGGAACATGTCCACAACAATACTAGCCAGCTACTAAAAGGTATCACAATGCTCCATTACAATTTCTGATAGATGTGAATGAATTACTATGATGAAAGTCTTCCCCACCATGAGCTGAAACAGATATCAGGCTAAATCAAAACTTTCCTTGCCTCCTAAGTTGTAAGTTGTGCTTTACAAATCACCTTCTCCATTCATACCCAAATCACCAAGGCACACCAATTTGGTCACTCAAATCATCAAGGTACATTTAGAACTGGTAAGCTCAGATTTTCGACTAAAAGATTGTGCTCCTGTTCATTTTCAGAAGAGGAAGATGCTGACCTGTTCTCCCTTGGTTTCATCTCTATCATGCAGTTGGAACTCAATTAAACATCCTAAAACCTAACCTGAATTTTTAAAAGAAAATTGTTGTTGAACTATACTATGCTCTCTCTTTCTCTCTTGTGATGGATTGATTTATGCTACATGCAAAGACAATGATTACCTAATATTTTACCTGTTATTCTATATTGTGCTAACCTATTAATTCAGCAGTTATTAATTGACATATGAGACAATTTGGATATAGATAGCCTTATAAACTTCAAGTCTATCATAGTCCCACAACCAAATATTCAAAACTTGACACTCATGTTGAAGCCTGAAAATTAGCCTCCTCCCAATATCATAAATATACTGTAGCATCTCAAGCATCTTATTCATTCATTTATATATTTTACTGTATTTCTGTTCATAGGATACTTGATGTGGCTCATTATAATACAAATCCATAAAGATTTAATGTTTCTGTAAAACAGTTAAAAGCACTAAAAAACTTTTTCAGACTTATTAAAACTGGAAATCTTAGTTAAAGAGAAAAACACTTGATTTCATTTCTAACATCATATATATATA
>BHFT01035775.1:0-58029 GCA_004320025.1 Laticauda laticaudata
GTTTTACATCCTCTTTGCATCTGTTGGTGCAGTGTGACATGGGCTTTAAATTGAACTGAGAAGCTAATTGATAGCCAAAGCAGAGGTGGTATTCAGCAGGTTCTGACCAGTTCTGGAGAACTGGTAGCGAAAATTTTGAGGAGTTTGGAGAACCAGCAAATACCGCCCTTAACTGCAGATTTTACAGTATTGTTCCCCTGCCACACCCACCTAGCCACACCCACAGAGCCAGCAGTAAAAATATTTGAATCCCAGCACTGGTGCAGAGCCTACAGAATTGATGTTCCCAGTCCTGGAATCCTATGAGTAGATGGAGTATTGCATTTTGGATCAGTTTGTAATTTCCAAGTAATCTTTGTTGGAAAATTACTGTGAGTAATTTCCAGTTTAATCTGCACCCAGTATACTCCTATGTCCAAATCAAATCAAATCAAATACATGTACACCATTCAAGTCTAGCGGAAAAAAAAAACTTCATCAACAAACATGTACAATTGGAAAAATGAAATGATGGCAAGCAAAAGAGAAAAGTGAGGAACAGGTAATTATTTACATTATATATATCTATTTATCCATAAAAAAATGCAGAACTTTCCAGAACTACTAGAAACAATACTGTGGGTAATTAGCATGGACAGACCCAGAATGAATGCCATTTTGTTTTTCTATTTTTAATTGAGAAAATAACAGTTTTACAGTTATAACAATATCAGAATAGAGAGACAAAGTAGGACACTGGTGTCTTTCTTCTGTTTTGCAGAATGAAAGAAACAATCCAATAGTATTTATTTATTAAATGTATTGAATTGTTATGCCATCCATCTCACTGGTGCAAGGGCATACAGTAGTCCAATTGAGTGGTAATAAGGGCATGAATGATTGTAGCCAGAATTTTTTGCACCAAGTAAGGTTGCATGTTGAGCACTGAATGTCATCATTCAGATGACATCTTACAACTATGTTTCACCTATGTTTATAATAAAAACAATTAGGAAACATTCTAAGTTTAAGTTCAGCCATAATTGAAGTTGATTCAGGTTTTAGAAATTGGGGGGAGGGGTATCTAATCCAAAACACATAGTGGAAGTTACTTTAATCTACCAGCATCCATTATTAGTTTGGGGGTGTGTCATGTACTTCATGACATCATCTGTGCAAATGACACAGATTGCATTATTCGTGCAAAACATCTGGAACCATGGGACATGGAGACATGGGAAAATTCATGGATTTATGGATTGCCCAGTTTCAAAGTACATATATTTATATATACTTGGTATATATATACATTTGTTGTTTTTAATACAATGAAAAATAATAACATATTTTGGCTTTGACTTGCCTTATTGTGTGAATCTGGCCATTTGAGTAGGACAGTGATACTTTTCTGCAACAGAGAAACCCAGATGGGCCCAAAGTATTCAAATCAATTTTTCATCTATGGCACTGAATAGACATAGATCTATTTTGCTTCAGCAAGGTTGTGCCTAATGTGCCATCTGACATATGTTTGCACACATTTTTCCCCCCAAAAGCCATCACTCTGCTAAACAAATAATTCTCTCAACACTGTCCAACTATTTACAAAGTCTGCACTATTACTGCTAATCTTCTCATCACTCCTTATCACCCCTCCCCTCCCACTTGTGACTGCATGACTGTAACTTTGTCGCTTGTATCCTTATGATTTATATTAACTGTTTCCTAGTATGATTTGATTGCTTATCGTACCCTAGGACTAATATTAAGTGTTGTACCTTATGATTCTTGACTCTTGACAAATGTATCTTTTCTTTTATGTATATTGAGAATATTTGCACCAAGACAAATTCCTTGTTTGTCCAACCACACTTGGCCAATAAAGAATTCAATTCAATTCAATTCAATGCTATCTTATCCTATTCTATTAAGGGTGTGTAATTTAAAGCTAAATAATGATTTTATGACTAAGGGCTACTGAGATGTGGCAACGAATAGCTTACTTCGGCCATGGCATGAAGCAAATATAGTTATTACAAAGGATGGGTTGTATTTTTTGGGGGGAGGGGGAGCGGAATTATGTAAACATATTGTTAAAGTCTCAGCTCAGCTTTTTTACTTCTTTGAAAAATGATTTGCCATCAAATTAGAGGAGGCTGGATGGCTGTCAAAAGGGATTGGAGCACAAGGCAGTGGATGTGATCCCAGCTGATGGAAGCAATGCATCCTGCAAGTTACTGTGATAAGCAAATTCTGGAAGGAGGCATGTGATAAATTCCTAACTGCATAAGATGTCCTCAATGATTAATTAGGAATTATGGCTTTCAAATACTATATCTTTCTGGGAACATTTCCAGGGCAAAAAAAACATTTCCAGATATCCATTTCCTGCTGGCAATTGATTAATTTACAAAGGGCTTTATAATAAATATATATATATATATATTTATAATATATATATATATGTGGATCTTTGGTTAACCGTATTATATATATAGTGGATCTTTTAGTTATTGGTTTTCTCTCGCGTAGAATTGGAAGTATCTACTGCAACGTTTCGAATGAACTCATTCATCATCTTCAGCTTGTTTTTAGCTCTGTGGCTTCTCAGAGTAATGTGAGGTTGCAGCTGCTTGTTCACTTTCTAACTGCTACCATCTGGGGAGTGTTGACTTGATTGCATGTGGGGGATTTGGCTGTGTGCTGATTTGGTGGGTGGTGTTCTGAATTGGCTGGGGGGTGTTTTCTGTTAGGTGCGGGCCTGCTCGTGCTCAGGTTAGTCTTGTTGCTGGGGGAATTTATCAGGCTGGTGAGCTGTGATCTTGTGTTTGGCTTCGTGTTCAGATGGTCGTGCACATCTTCGATGGTGCGGTGTCAGTTTGCTTCTTGTATGTGTCAGAAGGTTTGAAGGTGGCTGGTATGTCAGCGCAGTATGGCTTCTGGTTCGTGGCGTGTCTCCTCTTAGTGTGGGGCTGTGAATCTTTTCTGCTGCGTGAGGCATAGTGGTAGCATGCTTGTGGTGGCACTTGTGGTTGGGTTTGTGTCATTCTTCATGTTAAGCATGGTACTCGTTTGCATTATGCAGGGCAGCGTTTCCAAAGATGGTTGTATGCGGTGAGGCTTCATTTCAGTTTACTTCATGCTGCATGTGGTGCTACATATCCCTATATATATATATGTATATATATTTATTATATATATATATATATATATACTATTTATATATATACATACAATAATTAGATATACATACAAATATATATATACAACACTATATTATACATACACATTATATACAACAGTACTACATACATACGATACATAACAGTTATATATTATTATTTATTTGCTGTTTAGCTTCCTTTCAGGTGTTGTATCCCACATTCTTGTTGTTGTGCTGTTTAAGAGTTGTTAGCAACATTTCAGCAGAATCGCCATCTGCCATCATTTCCGGACTGTCTGTATGGATGTGGGGGTCTCCAGCTTCTGTTTTGAATTCGGAGGCTGAGATCCTATGTGCTGATTGGCCAGGAGCCTGGGTCTGTGTTCATGGACTTGGAGTTCTTGAGATTGGATTGCAGGTGTTTCTTGATTTCTTCTGTTGTTTTTGTGCTGTTGAGTTGGCTGGGCAACACTCCTGTTCTTGTTGTTGGAGGCTTTCAGTTGCAGTTTGGCCTTCGTGTGAAAGGCACGGTTGCTATTCATCAGCAAGACGAGGGTTTCACCTGGGTGCCTGGGTGC
Organism: Laticauda laticaudata; assembly: GCA_004320025.1. NCBI lineage: Eukaryota > Metazoa > Chordata > Lepidosauria > Squamata > Elapidae > Laticauda > Laticauda laticaudata. The sequence goes on from BHFT01035775.1 coordinate 3,721, forward strand.
GGGCGTGTGTTGAGTTGGACGGCATCAGAGGAGTCTGTCTGTGCTCAGTGTTTGTTACTTTTGTGGTGTGGAGATTTTCCTATTTGACGAGGTGCAGTTGTCCAAATGATGACAGTCTGGTGGATCATCTCTTCTATTCATGCTTTCAGCGTCTTTTTCCAATCTCTATGGCTTCTTGATGATTTCGTGCCTGGGGTTTTTCTAGTAGTGGCTAGGGTTTTGGTGCCATTGTTAAGTTGAATGTCTGTAGACCTGTGGTTTTCATGTGTTGGACTAGTCAGTGTGTCCAGCTTTTGTTACTGCCATTTTTGTGTTCATCAGGCGAGGTACCTTATTCTTCTACTTGGTCTGTCAATTTAGTGCAGGGATGATGACAGGAACTCTCGGGTATATGCTTTGTTTTCCAGGGTCAATTTTGTCTTTAGCGGTTTGTTATAGAATGGCTGCTATTTTTTGTCTGTTTTGAAGGCAGTCTTGATGAGGATCCGTGTGGAGTATCTTCCTTGATTTTGTCTGTAAAGTACCTCGTATGGTGGGCAGACCGTGTCTCCAGTTAGGCTGTTGCCTCTTCTAGGTGCTATTATTTTAGTGTGTTTTTGTGGTCAAGCTAGTGATTTTGTTTTTATGCTGGAAAGCCATTGGCTGTCGTACTTTAGTCAGGGTGATAGTTCGTCTTTTATATGTGTCTCTATATTGCCAGGAGTTATGTTCTGGTGGATTAGTGTTTTGGCACCGGAGAGTTCTATCTGTGCCGGTTTGGTGATTGGGTGTTGACCCGTAGCGTTGGCCAGTGTGTGTTTTCTTCTGGTTACGATGTTTCCATAGTGTGCATCTGTTCTTTTGCTAGATTAGTACATCTAGGAATTGGCAGTTGTTTATTATCCGTTTCCATGGTGACACGTTGATTTTGGGGTTGTGCTGTTAGGTGTGTTCTGGAATTGTTTAGGTTTCTTTCCTGGGGCCAAATCACAAATGTGTCATCGAGTGTTAATCTGTAGCCAAACATAGTTTGAGGTATAGTAGAAGGTCGCCATTAGCCAGGTCTGGAATTACGAAATTCTTACCGAATGAACGAAGGTTTGCAATAATATGATAGGGTGACAGTGGTAGTCCATTAAGGGGCTCCTTCAATTTGCTAATGTATCCTTTTGATACCAATTTGGATAGTACAATGAATAATGTGTTGCACCGTTAGCCAAGATTTCTGTAATAAGTTCCAATGACACGGTGTTATAGCTGGTGGCTATTATAAATTTTTTGAATTTCGAAGAGTTATCTTTTTATCGGAACTGGAGATTGAATAGTACGAAACCACGTCGAAACCTTACAGCAGATCTTCTGTTTCCACATGTAGATCTAATGATTGATCATTTACTAAGAAGTGAGAGGTTATGAGTTTTATGTACATAGATGAAGTCCTGCGATCGGTTCCGAGATTTCAGCATTTACGGGGACGTGAGATTGTTTTGCATCAGAGATGATTTAGCAACAAAGGATATGATGTAAAGTAAGGATCTAAAAAGATTCCTTCACTGATGATAAGGCAGATGAGATTTCTAGCTGAAACGTTTCGACGATTACAACTTATAAAAAGCACTACACTGATGGGATAATACGCCAAGGAACGTGTCGAACAACACATGTGTGATGTGTTGTGATATAATATATACATAATATATATGTATGATTATATTGAATAATTTGATATGTAATAAATTTGTTTTTTTTATTAGCTATTCGCAGGATACTTAACATGGTGCTGTTCAGCTTACCTATGAATGGGTAATTATCCACAACGTATTGTAGTGCCTTCAGAAGTCAATGTAGAATCTTTCATAGCAGAAGATGACTATCTGCCATCAATCGGCTTCTGTAATGGAATCGTGGAGTTCAAACTATTTTAGGATGTATTCAAAATTCGAGGTTGAGCCTATTCTGTTTGGCTGGGGAGTTATTGATCTGTGATATCAAATGGACTTAGGATTAAGTGAAATTGATTGGCTGTTTCTGCGTTTTTCTGTCTAGTTTTGATACGGCATTTGAAATATGGCTGCAACACTCTGTTCCTGTGCTCTGCACGAGGCCTTTCAGATGACAGTTGGCATTAGTAGCTGAAAGGACGCGCTGCTATCATTAAGGAAGCCAGTTTCACCTGAGGGCACCTGGTAGGCGGTAGTTCGAGAGTGGAGCATTAGAGGGATGTACTTTGTTGCTCAGTGTGGTCTGTTTTGTTGGTGATGGAAATCTTATCTATTATAGAGAGTAAGAGCACTAAAACCCTAACACTATAGAAAACCCCAGCACACAGAATCATCATGCAGAAGCCATACAATTTGAAACAAGACTGAAAGAATGATAATAGAAGGATGATGAATTCCCAAGCGACTGTCATACATTTTGAAAAGCGACCTGGCCCCCAATTTCTTTTTCACGAAAAGGGAAAAGGGATCCCACACCACAAACCAGCAAACCATTGGAGCGACCAATAGAAGATACGAGTACCCGCCTAGATGAAGCACAATAAATGCAGTAGAGTAAAAAGCGTGAAACACTCCTCACTTAGTCCAAACACATGAAAACCACAGGTCACAACGATTCAACTTCCAATTGGCCCAACCCTAGCCACTACGAAAACCCAGCCAAGATCATCTGAGAACCCATAGAGATTTGAAGAAGCTGAAAGCATGAATAGAAGAGATGATTCCACCAGCTGTTCATCATTTGGAAACCTGCACTTCAAATAGAAAGATTCTCACACCACAAATAGACAAAACACTGAGCACAGACAGACTTCACCTCTTGATGCCTCCAACTCAAAACACCCCCCCCACCAAGGCGACCGGTGAAACTGCTTGCTGCATGAAATAGCAGCGTCCTTTGCACACGAGCAAAGTGCGACTAAGGCCTCCACACCAAAACAGAGTGTTGCCAGCCAATCAACCAAAAACGACAGAAGAACCAGAAACACCAATAATCAAACTCCAAGTCCATGTGAAACACAGACCCAGTCCTAGCCAATTCAGAAATGGACCAGCCTCGAATTTGGGAAACCAAAAGCCCTGTTGAGACCACATCATACAGAAGCCTGTGATGGCCAGATGAGATTCTGCTGAAACGTTTGCTACAACTTTTAACAGCACGACTAATGACGTGGGATAATTCCGACAGAAGCTAAACAGCACACATTAAGTACCCGCGAAAGCTTAAAAAAAACATATATATATATATATATATAAAAATATGTATATATATATATCCCTTAAAGCAATTTATTATTGCCTATGCCAGAAAACTTCATTGTTTTTTTTGCTGCTAAAAACTAACAAGTGTTATCTCTCTGGAAACAGCTTTATTGTACTTGTTATGACCTATTGTTCTGTGTTCCAAAATTCCAAAAACAGCTTAGTCCATCAAAAATATATCCTCATTATTATATTCAAGTAGTGAAATTTAATTATCTATTGCTTAGATTTATATTCTTTTTTCCAAGAGCTCAAGGTTATTTATGTGGAAATCCTTTTTTTCACCCCTGCAAAAAAGTTCCAAAAGGTTGCTTGGGTTAGCTGCCAGCCAGTGATTTTCCAGGCTGAGGATGGGCTTGAAGTTGAATTTCCTCAATCTTACCTTCCATGTACTTTCTAGTATTTTGAAAACAAACAGAACACCTCTAGTAGCAAAAGTAATTCAAACTTCCTGTCAAAAAACAACCTCTCAAAAGAAAGGGTTTATGAACTGGGTCATGAACAAATCACATTCAAATAATTTCAAAACTCAGGAGGCATGGATCTTTGTTTCAGTCTTATTCTTGGGCTTATTCTTGGTTGAAAGAGATTGTAACTACAAATATCAGAACTCTCAACTAGCTAGATGGGAATTACAGAGGTTGTGTTTCTGGTTTCACTGAGTTCACTTTCCTGGTTGTCATGCCACAACATATACAGTATTTTTCAGACTATAAGACACACCTAAGTTTAGAGGAGGAAAACAAGAAAAAAAGTAGTTTTTTGCCTCTATGCATCCTGTTTTTGCCCTCCCCGGCATCCAGCACTCTGCAGATCAAAAATGGGCCTATTTTTGGCCTCCAGAGTGTTTCTGGATGCTGGGATGGGGAAAAGTGGGACCTGCAGAGGGTTCAGGAGGCCAAAAACAGGCTTGTATTCACTGTATAAGATGCACAGACATTTCCACCCACTTTTTTTAAGGGGGAAAGTGCATCTTATCCTCTGAAAAATACAGGAACTTTATATACTGCTGTTGCTCTCTAGCCCCATCTAAGTGGCCAGAGAGACAAATATGCCCCAGTTCTATTGTTTGAAGCTGACTCCACCCATTTACCTATCAACCCGGACTCCCAAATCAAGTGCACGCTGGGAAGCCGGACTCCATTTCAGGGGTGAAATTCAAAAATTTCCCCTACCGTCTCTGTGGGCATGGCTTGGTATACTTGATATAATAGTGATAGCAACCAGGGGCGATTTTTTACCAATTCAAATTGTCACTACGGCCTCTTCCGAGGTGAGCTGAGATGTTTGAATTTCACCCCTGCTCCATTTCCTTTAGTATTTGGAGAAGGCAGAAGCAATGAGAAGGAGCCATTTTAATCTGTGGCACATGGTCATTCAAGGACAAATCCACACACACACACACACACACACACACACACACACACACCACAAGCAGCATCGCTGGTTGAGGTTCAAACTGCTTGTATTTATTAATTGTTATGTTCAGCAATAACTTAATACTGTATTTGATTCTCACTGTATGTATGCTCATTTCCTCAGTTTCACCATATCCCATTCTCTCAATAAAGCATTGAGATCTATGCATATGGTCCATTTTATTGGAGGACAGGTGGGTTTTGCTGCATGTCAAGCTGCAACACAGACCAACATGTAGTGGGGACAGAACACTGGTTGTCAGCTAAAACTTTACCCCACTACTTTGTGGACCTGGATACTATCAATGTGTCGGGGGGGGGGTGTCAATCAGGTTTTGGATGTTTAGACATCCAAGAAATTGTAGAGTTCTAAGCTAGACTACTAAATTAAAGGCCATGGAAATTATGGAAATCCAATTCAAGTGAAGGACATTTTAGATCCTCTTTAATTCGACTGAAGAAATCGAGTTGATTTTCCTTCACTTATACAATACACCCTCATGTTCTTCTGATGGTTTTGGATCCAACTCTAGTGTTCTTGGGCATGGCTACTGAGGCTTGTGTATACAAGAACACAAAACAGGTGATTGTTAATTCATCTCCTAGATCCGTGATGGTGAACCTATGGCACGCGTGCCACAGGCGGCATGCAGACCCATTTGTGCCGGCACATGAGCCGCAGGCAAACTTACTTCACTGCGCATGCGTGTGCTTCCCAGCTGATTTTAGGCTGGTTTGAGGCCTTTTTTGGCCTCCCAAGCTTGAGGAAAGCTTGTGCAACCTGAAAAATAGGCCTGTTCCGCAAGTGACAGAACGGGCCTATTTTTCAGGCTGCAGAGGCTTTCCTCAAACCTAGGAGGCCGAAAAAGGCCTCCAACTGGCCGAAAATCAGCTGGGAGGCGCAGTGCAGGTAAGGGAGCGGCAGAGGGGGCGGGCATTGCACGCACACGCGCAGGGGGTGTAGTGGTGGGTGCACTGCCTTCTGGGTACCAGCATGCGAGTGAGCACGCGCAATGTTAGGGATAACAGTGTTTGCCCTAACTGGTTTAGGTAAAATAAGTAATCATGGTTTGTATGTTAATGTGTCTGTAACTTTAACTGCGGGAGAGTCATTGGGGGAGTGGTTATGAAAACACCTTAAAAGAAGCAAGCCTGCAGCGTGCTCGCTCTCTGGCTTTGATGATCCTAATTACTGCTTGGAAGACTGCATTGCTCGCACGGGAGAGAGAACAAAGGACTGATTTGTAAGTGAACTGACCCAGGATATTCTACATGGACTTTGCTAACTGAATATCCCTGAATGGACTGACTAAATGATACATGACTATTGGACCGTTATTTTGACTATGCTATATTATGGAATAAACTATAATCTTGATAACACAAGCGTATATCTGGTATTTTTACTGTATGTTAATAAACCTACAAGCTTAGCTCACTCATTTATCTGTATGCCTATCTGACTTACGCTGCACATTGTTTTGCTTGTCTCCCTAACCCTGGTTGGGGAACCCAGGCTTAACACGCACCCACAATTTTTGGCACAGGAGCTCAAAAAGGTTAGCCACCACTGTCCTAGATATTGATTGGATTGCAACCGAAACCACAAGGCTCCTAGGGGGGGGAAACCCCTGCACCAGTCTTTTTATGCGTGCTATTTCAAATGCGCGCGCATCTCTTGCTGCCTTATGAACCCATCTTACAAGAGGTGTTTTGCTTTAGCTGTCAAACTTTGAAAGGCTTCCCTCCTCTACCTGTCTGCCGTTGCCCATTGCTGGTGCCTTGGCACACAGCGGCTGCTCGGAATCTGCAGGGACTCCACGCGGTCAAAAGGGGGAAATACCTCCCGCTTTCCCTCTTATGTGAGTGCTGGTGTCCCTGCCTGCCTGCCTGCTCCTCCTCACAAAAGCTTCGGGCGAATTCCTTTCTCCGGGTTTTCAAGCCATCTTTCAAAAAATCCATCCCGCTCTCTCGCGTTGAAAGCTAGAGCTGTGTCGGGAAGCGAGAGGCGAGAGAGAGAAGGAGGAAGCTTGCAAGAAGCAGGGGAAAGAGGGAAGGAAGGAAGGAAGGAAGGAAGGATTCGAGAAAGCAACCGACAAGCGGGCGGCGAAGGTAGCCGGGGACGCGGCGCAGCAGTCGCTTTCCAAAAGCGAAAGAATGCAGGCGGCGGCGAAGATCACCATGGGGGAATAACGCGTCTGCCGACGCCGGCTGTTAGCAAGTGAAGGGTTTGGGAGAGGCGGTGGAGGCAGTCCCCGATCCCGCGGCCGGGGAAGGGAGATTCGCGCCTTGGACGGCTGGCTGTCGGGCTGGGAAGGAAGAAACGGGCTGGGAAGCGGCGACATCCACACAGAGCGTGACGCCGCAGGCTTTGGTCATGCCCTTCGCCAAGAGGATCGTGAAGCCCCAGAGGCTGTGCCGGCGGCAGCACATCGCCTCGGTGCTCCTGCTCTTGAGCCCGAAGCTCGAAGGAGTCGGTCCCTTGATGGTCCTTCTCGGGCCCCTCCGCTACCTGCTCGTGGAGGAAGAGGTTCCGGCTGGGCTGGCTGCCGCGCTGCCCACTGAGGGAAAAGAGAAGCAGGAGGCGGCGGCGCTGATGCTTTTGGATCTGTGCTCGGTCAGCAATGTGGCTCTCTCGCGGATCCTCCGGCAACTCTCCGATGTGGCCAAGCACGCCTGCACCCTCTTCCAAGAAATCGAGAGCGAGATCCAGCTCGCTCACCGCAGGGTCCAGGCGCTGCACAGCCGGATTGGCGGCGTCCAAACCATTTTGCACGGTTTGGATCCCAAGCAGGAGGCAGTGCGTAAGTGGAAGACGCCTTCCCTTCCCCTTGAGGCGACCTCGGCGCCGCGGCTCACCTTCACCTTCGCTCTTTTTTTCGTACGGTTCTCGTCAGGGGAATCGCCCCCCCCCCTCTCCCCGGGAGGCAATCCGTGGATGCGCTCTCGGCTCTTCGCTTTTTTCCCTTCGCTTTTTCGGAGAGGGGAGTGGAAACGAGATTTGCTCCGATGGATGAGCTGCTGGTGTTAAGCGAGGGGGGAAAGGGGCGCGGAGAGTAAATGGATGCTAGCTCTCGGGCATCCCGGAGGTGGCCCTGTATTGCATCCCGAACGCGGCTGTTCCGATATCTCCTTCCCCCCCCCCGCCCTTGTTTCTGCTGGAAAAGGATGCAGCTTCGGCAGGCGAAAGTTTTCCCTTCTGAGGGAAGTGCAGACGGGGCAGATTCCGCCGACATTGGGGGGGGGGAAGGGGGCCGGCGGGGGGGGAGATAAAGGAAGCGAAGGTTCCGGGCCGAGTTGAACGTGTCGGAAAGTTGATTGGGCGTGCTGCGTGCGCCTTCGCTTGGAAACCAGCCATTTCTGTCAAAAAACAAAAAAAAAAACAAAAGAAACACCCGCCACCAAACAAACAAAACAAAAGGGCTTTGGGGTTGTTTTTGGTTCCCAAGCGGTTGCCGGGGAAAAACTCGGTGGGTGGCATGGAGACGAGCCGCGGTTCGCCTTTCAGGCATCCCCACAGCCCGTTCGGTCCTCCTCCCACCTGCCTCCAGCCCGCATCCTGAAAGAGTCCCCGGTTCTAGTTCGGGAAGAAAAACCTTGCCGTGGGCTGGATTAGAAGGAGAACGAGTGATCCCGCGCGCCCCCGCCCGTGGAAAACGGCGCAGCGTAGCGCGGAGACGCCTAAGTGTCTGAGGGGAATCAATCGCTGATCTCATGCGGAAGGAAGGTGAAGCCGCGGGGGCGGGGAGAGGAGAGAGAAGAGTCCCCGGCTATAGCTGCCAGGGAAAGGAACCGTGGCGCGCAGGGGTCTGGGGGTGGACTGGCAACTTAAAAGGAGGGATCAGATCCACTGCCATCGCCATCGGAGACTTTGCAGCGATCTGCCTGACCCACTTTTCCGTGGCTGAGAGGGGCAGGCCCACATGGGGCATGCGTGAGAGAGGCGTGCGGCGCAAGGTGGGGGTCCGCTCCCCCTCCCTCCCCGGAACCGACAAGGTGACCATTCTGCAGTGATAACAGACGAGACTCCGTGTCTGCTGCTTCACGGAGAAAGGGGTGGTGTTGCTAGCTGGTGATAGCGAAGCGTCGCACGGAGGGCGCGGGGAAAGAAGGGAAGCGTTTCCGCGCAGATTTTCCGAGCCCGCGCCTGCCAATGACTGGGTTTCCTAAACCCAAACCAGCAAGGACACTTGAGTTTCCCCGCCCTTGTCGGTGGCCACTGTAAGAGGCATTGCAAGTGGTCATCCCCCCAGTCATCTGGTCCATTTGCACTGCTTTAAACGAAACTATTCGGATATAATCTGAAGGGATATACATTATCCAAAAACAGCCTATAAATAAGCAAAAAAATAAATGTTAGATTTGGTTGAAAACCAAATGGATGTCAGATGGATGGGCAGGACTGGATGGCTAGAATCTATGAATCTCACACTCAGGGATATGATGTAAAAATATCGAGGTTAAGTCTTAGCTCAGCATTCTGGGGTCTGCTTTTCTATTGGCAAGAATTCTGAAAATTATACTCCCAACAAGAGGAGGCACCAGTTCTGAAGAAAACTGGAAGGGTTTTTTCTCTTCAGCAATATCAGCCTTTTCCTGGCAAAATGTCTCTGGATGTAAAAGAAAGGAATATGATTCTATTAGTTGTGGAGAATAGGAAAGTTGTTGGCCTGCACTAGAAGCACTAGATTAGGATGATAATTGTTCTGCTTCTTAATATAAAGCAGACAGAGTAACTCCAAAAAGCACCCATACAAAGTCTTTTTATCAGGCATCCTCAAATAACTCACAGTTATGATGAGATTCTTCACTATGTCCAATTCTCTGCATAGCTGCATTTTATGGTGTAAAAAGATGGTAATTTCTCATCCCGCTAATGATAGAGAAAAGGGTGAGGCACCAGCATGCTGCTGGGGTCTAAGCAAGAGTGAAGAAACCTCCCCCAACCCACCAAGGGTCAATTCAGTGACCAATCAGGATTACAGATGTGGCCACATGACATGGACTACATTTCCCAGGATACCTTAACTACATTTACCATGATGCATTCCCTTGAGGGACAGCTCCCAATTCCTAACTCTCAATTCCCATTACTATATACTGGCTGGACAGCACAGTAATATTAGGGGTTTTATGGATGTGTCCTGTCTTGCATGCAGTTCTCACTCTCTTTCTCTCCAGTCCCTCAACAAGGGATGTTTATCCATCAGATCGTCACCCCTCAAGTTTATCCTTTGAAATTATCAACTAATTTATGGTTAGTAGTCACCTAGAATTGATCACCCGTTGATTTGAGGTTACTGGCTACTGCTGAAATGAGTTTAACACTTGGATTCGAATAATTTTTATGAAGCTAGTGTTCTTCAGGTATATCAAACAACATCTTTTAGCCAACTGGATTTACAGTCTAGCATATTTGAAAAATGGGATTAGAAAACTAGATTAGAACCCCAAACTCTTTGGTTGAATTCAAGGTTAAAGAAGCATTATAAACAACGATGTTGGAGTTATGAACTTTATGGTGTTCTCCATCTTAGTCTTTGGGCTTATATATACAAGCCATTATGATGCTCTACCTGTTTAATTTCCTTGTCTCCTTTCAAAGAATGTGGTGCTTTGAGTTCAGTAAATACACTGTACAGGTATTGAATACTCTCTGCTGAACGTATCTACCGTGTCTGCAAGACCACAAAGGGAATTGTTATTGTACAATACCTGTTTGTTATGGAAGGAGCTGTGGTTCAGTAATAGAAGCTTTGCTTCTCAGAATAGTTAGTTCTTGGCATTTCTGAGAAGCAAGTTTGATTCACTTCTACAGTTTCTAGAGATACTGCCTCTCTGTCCTGGAAAAGGTGAATTTTATTTATTCCTCACATTTACCTATAGCTGCCCATCTTATAAAAGATGACTGTCTTATCTGGCATGTGGCTGTTTATGCACATATCTAGATTTGAATACTAAAGTTATACTTATCCTTTCGGTGATTTGACTTTATGTGGTTTAAAAGGCATGTTCCGAAGATGAGATGCGGTGAACTTGGTAAGTGGCTTTGGGCTACTTAGCATCTGGATGAGTGGTGGGTTAAAAATCCCACATGTTTTTTCTCTTATTTATTTATTTTATTATAAAGCTTATAATAGCAAGCATTTATAAGTAGTTAGTATGTCAGCTGTTGAGGTCCACCATGGAGAAAATGTAGGAAATAGACACATTAAGAAATAGATACTAAGAAATAGACACATATCTTCCCAATATCAGAAAGAATATGACAACAGTTCTTTAAGGAAAGTTTACATTTAAAGATGGAATGAAAAATCTAGAGCAGTGTTGTGGTGAAGGCCTATATCAGGAAGGCCTTAGTTCAAGTCCAACTTCAAATACAACATTTCTCTAGGTTATTTTGCACCTCTTATTATCAGTTCAAAAGATTAGCACAGTGTTAATAAATGATTGGAGGAGAAAGTGCTATGCATGCTATCTTGAATTCCTGAAGGAAAGGTGAAATACAAATCTAATAAAGGCCTGAAAATTAAGATCTGCAGGAAAGGCCAGCTTTGAAGATCTCTTGATCTTAGATCCTGTCTTTCTTGGATGTGTAGAAGGATCTTCTCATTACTCTTAGGTTATGAGACTTATTTTTTGGAGTGCTAAATTTGGCCCCCAAGCTCTGAATGCTTAGATCGGGGTGTCAAACTACTGATAGCAGCAGCAGCCAATCAACAAGGAGCTTGTTTCCTTTGTCTCATCAGGCTGAACTGCAAGCCCCCCTTGTTGATTGGCTGCCACGCCCAGTTCCTGAAGCTGCTCATTCAAACTAGCCAGTCAGCAACAAGCAGGAGGCTGCTTGTCGCAGGCCGGACTGGGCCCAAACTAAGCCTGCAGGCCCTCATGGCAGAGGAGCTGGTCTTTTATTCAAGTGGGGAAAGCTATTTTCCTTACATCTCACCTTACAGCTTCATGGTCTTCTGAATAAAAGTCTTTGGCTTCTCTGCCATGTGGACTACCTGTATTTCCTTTGCAAAGGTTTTGATTTTAGCACTGACTTTAATGTCCACGTTAGCCTGTCTTTTAAACTCCTTAATGTTTTGGGGTTAGAGTTAGGGTCATTGTTAGTAGCTTTGAGTGTTCAGTATACCTACATATAGCAATCGCACTTAAACTTATATATTGCTTCACAGTGCTTTTACAGTTCTCTCTAAGCAATTTACAAGTCAGCGTATCGCCCCCAACAATCTGGGTCCTCATTTTATCAACCTTGGAAAGGATGAAAGGCTGAGTCAACCTTAAGCCTGGTGCGATTCAGACTGCTAAATTGCAGGCAGCCAGTAGTCAGCAGAAGTAGCCTGCAGTACTTCATTATAATAACTACACCTCCACAACTCTTAATAAAAGGAGATTTGATTCCCAGGTTAAAAAATAAAAACAATAAATGATTATCAGATTTATTATCAGATAAATGACTATTCACTGAGAAGGAAATGGAAGTCAAATTATTAAGCACATAAATTAATTAATTAATTAATTAATTAATTGTCACCAAAGGTTTATTAACTTTCTAACTTCTTAATAGGAACCATGCAAAATTCTCCACAGAAGCCAATGAAGAAAGTGGAAGTCAGTATGTGATAAATTCAACTATTTCTGTTTATGTTTCACATCCTAACCCTTTCAAGACTGATAATTTCAGATGCTGTTTTTCTAATGCAATGACACTTCTTCATTGTGTCGTGTCAACAAGCTAGCTTCAATGTGTAACAATATTTTCAGTGTTTTTTTATCAGAAAAAAATCTGCTAGGGAGAAAAAAACCTGTAGATCCCATGATTATAGAATCAAGATGCTGTTTGATCTAATAAGTGCTAAGACCACTCTGTCTGGAAGCCAACTAATTGCCCTTCAGACTTTGAGCTCTTGAAACCATTGGTTTCAACTTGCATAGTTCTAAGTACTGGTTATAATCTAAAATATCTGGTGAGCACAAAGTGAAAAACAAAAACAAAATCTCTACCTGGACGATGTGCTGCTTCAAACCTTTATAAACACACATTTTCTGCTGAACTTGCTGCAGCATAATGTGCTCTTATATTCCCAAAAGCCACTGAGAAATAATGTTTTTAATTAATGCTGCAAATTTAGCATGTGTAGACACTCACTTTGTACTGGGAAAAAGTGTTGTTTATTAAGCCATTAAATTGCCTTGCAGTTGTGAAGACAATTGGTGCTGTGACATCCCTAATTGCAGCACAGCAAGGATGCTTGTGAAGTTTAGAAGTGCTATATCTGGGTTTCCCCCTCATTCTGAAAATATACTTAGATTTAATTGGAAATAATTAACTCCATCCTGGCACAAGAGAAACAACATGACAATGAATTTACATGGCACAGAATCAAGAGGCCCATTGGATTCAATTTACTGCTTAATGTGAGAAACCAAATTAAAGCTTTGGAGTCTGAGCTTGCTTGCAGACATTTCATGACCTGACTACGCTGTCGGTAACATCTTCAGGGTTGGAAGGGAGCAGAGCTTTCTCTCTATTTATATTTGGTGAATTGCTCTGTCAATATTGCTGGGGTGTGTGGTTTTCTCTTTGGTAGTTCTTTGATTAGGCTGTTTTATACTGCTAATTTCCTAACAGTACTTGATTGTTTGGTTATCTGAGTATTGATTGCTGATAGGAAGTGTTCTGGTCTTTGGTTTCCTTTTTAGCTTTTTCAATGTTTCTTTTGAATGTAAATATTGTTTATCTGTATGTACCTATTGATTGTTGATTTGTCTGAGTGCATACCTTCCAGGAGTTCACTAGCATTTTTGGATTTAACTTGGTCTGGGATGCTCAATTTCCCAGTTGAAACTATGGTGAAGCCTTCCATGTGTCATGAAATTCGGGAATTTTCATCCTGTTTTTTGATTGCTATCTCATGGATGCTCTCTGCTAGTCTTTTGTCTTTATGTTCTAAATAATGGCTGTTGTAGTCCTTATATTGTACCTTATAGATGACCCCTGTTTCTTCCACTTGGGACACTGTGTCTTTTTTCCATATATGGCAGTGTTATCTTTTTCATTGCTTAAATTAGTTGTGCTGTAGTAGATTGGGTGGTCAGATACTTTTTGATAAAGTTGTATCAGTAGCTATTTAGTTGAAATATATTATATAGGTGGTCTGCAAAAGGAAGAAGGTAAAGAAACATAAAGATATTACTTCTGATTTTCTTTTGCAACATATATAAGTATAAATTTACATTAAATTCTTACTGTATGTTTACTTTTCATATTTCTGTTATCCGCTTTTTTTTCTGTTGATCAAATTTGTATGTCATAACTTCATTTTTTTCTGTTTCATGCTAAAAGTCCAAAAAGGTTTTCAATCAAGATTAAAACTAATGTCTTTTCTCTGATCAAGGTTGTCACTTTTGTCAACCCAGCCACTCTCTATTTCACCATCCATTCTTCCACAGTAGATAGTATCAATTTTTTCCATTGTTGCACATTTAAAGGCCTGTTGTCATACATAAAAATGAAGTTCCATATTTTTTTGAACTGTATCCATCAGTCCCGAAAGGAATATTTCTGATTTTAATTGTATATTAGTTTTTTCAATATTCTGAATTAATGTATGGATTTGAATACCAAGTTGTTTATCTATTTCATATGCCCACCAAGCATGATAAAAAGTCCCTCATGTTTTCATTTTCAGCATACATTTGACATACATTATATGTTTTAGACAATTTTTCCAGTGGTAAATATCAATGGTGCATCAATTTATTTACATTTTCTTTAATACATCAATTTCAATCCTTTCATCCATGTATTTTCCCATTATTCTATTTATATATAATATATTATACCAAAGTTTTTAGCTTATTTGATCATACATTATTTCACTTGTTCATCTTTTAATTCAAATTTCAATAATAGTTTGTACATTTAGCAATAGCATATTCATATAATTCTATTTCAATTTCCATCTTACCTTGTTCAAACCAAAAGCCCTTTTACTTTGAATCTTTTAAATAGTTGTACATTGAACATTGACATGTATAGCCTCCTGATACCTCCTGATACCAAGATCCTTCCCTGAGATGTGCTTAAATTGTTATTTTTTAACTGTGGATTTTTAATGTTGCATGCTGCCCAGAATCACTGTGTGTGAGTTGAGAGGCTACATAAATGTGTTATGTAAATACATAAATAAGAATTCCAATATATCACCTTAAGTTAATCATTTATGTTTGGTTATGATTTCTTCTTCTTGGGCAGGGGATTGGACTAGATCAGCATTCACCAACCGTTGGGCCGTGAGAAAATTTTGGTGGCCCACAGAGAAATCTCACCCCCAGAGTACCCCCACAAAGCAATTAATCCAGGCTGCGTGGATAAAAAGGCTGTACCGCCCACATGGCCTGTGGGAACCCTCCCTGACCACTCACTCCTTACCCGGCATACTTGCCTCCTATATTTCTGTTTTTCCTTTTTCCGACCATCATCTGTTCTGTGCCGGAAGATTTAGATTAGCTAGGAAGCAGGAAATGGTTGGTTTTCTTGCTTTCTAGCTAGTCTTTAGATCTTTGGCTCAGCACAGCCAAACCTCCCTTAGGACTGAAGGTTTGCTTACAAGCAAATTCAGTGCAGATTCACGGCAAGCAAATTTGAGAGACTGAGCTAGCTGATGGCAGATAGATAGATCACTGAATGATTCTGTGAGCAACTCAATCTGCCTGCCTGCTGTGCCTGATTTTGGGTAAAAGTTGCTCTTTCTTTTAAATAAAAAAATATCTACATGCATGGTGTGTTGTGAGTTAATTTTGTGAGTTTGCTTGCAAGCAAATTTTTTGTGAGAGATTGAGCCAGCCAATGGCAGATAGATAGATTTCTGAATGAATCTGTGATTCTGTGAGTAACTCAATCTGCCTGCCTGCTTTGCCTAATTTTGGGTAAAAGTTGCTCTTTTTTTGTAAAAAATTCAATATTTATGAAAAAATTCAATGTTTATATTAATATTTACATACAAGCCATGCCCAGCCAGTCACATGACCACCAAGCCACACCCACAAATTAGGCCACACCCACAGAACCGGTTAGTGGTCCCTGGGATCTAAAATTATGAGTTTGGTGGGCCCTGAGGTCCAAAAGATTGGCGACCCCTGTACTAGATGACCTACAAGGTCCCTTTCAACTCTATTAATTATTATCAGAGTTGTTGTTATGGGAAAAATAGAGGAAGAAGGAATAGTAAGTATGTTCACCACCTTGAGTTATTTATAAAAATAATAAAGGTGGGATAAAAAATATTTAAAAAGAGAATCTCAGGGTGAGGTTTATCGCAAACATTAAACCAGTAATTAAAAAAAAATCACTAGAATCCTTATAGATGATAATTAAGTAAAATTAAAAACAATGGTAAAACATTGTTTATAGAGAGAAATCTAAAAATCAGCAAGTGCTAGAAGTATATAACAGAAAGAACAATACTGACTCAACTGGCAGAAAATCGTATATTATATTATGTTATATTATGGTGTGGTATGGTATGGGATAGTACAGTACAGTACAGTATAATAAATTAAAGTGAGAAGTTTAAAAAGAGGGTTTTATTTGGTACATCAAATGAAAAGAATAAATGCCAAGTAGACATCTCTAGAGAGGTTATAATTCTGCAACTAGTTTTTGTTTTTGGAACTATTAGCCCAATGTTTCATTGAACCTAAAAAGATCTATTGAATCAGGCTGGAAGTTTGTCTAAAGGAGTAATTGCTCCCATACACATCTATTTACAGTATTTCTATCCTGCTCTAGTCCCAAAGCACTCTGGTGTTATACAAATACAAAGAAAGAACATTATAAAATCAACAATATGTGCTTGTAGACTTTTGATAGGTTCTCAGAAAATTCATACAACCAAGATCCTACGACTTGCATGTATCAACAACCAGCATGTCATTATGTAGTGCTTCTGCTTCTAATTGTTGGAATGTTCCATCTTTCCCTTTATCTTGCAGGTATAGTATTACTTCCCATTACACCTGGGTGGCAAGTTTTTCTCCCCAGCTTTGCTTCCTATTCATTCATTTTTCTGCAAATGTTAATGCTATAAAGCTGATCTGAATGCCAGTGTATCTAGACTCTTTGTACCACTATCCTACATGTAGTCCTTGACTTATGACCATAACCGGGACCAAAATTTCCATTGTTCAGCAAGACAGTTATTTAGTGAGTCTCACCCAATTTTACAACTTTTTTTGATGTAGCTGTTAAGTGAATCACGCAGTTGTTAAGTAAATCTGGCTTCCCCATTGACTTTGCTTGTTGGAAGCTGGCTGGAAAGGTTGCTAATGGTGACCACATGATCACAAAATGCTGTAACCATCGAAAATACATGCCAGTTGCCAAGCACTGAATTTTAATCACATGACCATGTAGATGCTATAATGGTTGCAACTTTTTTGTTGTGTCACTTTTTTCAGTGCCATTGTAATTTTAAGCAATCACTAAACAAATGATTATAAGTCAAGAACTACCTGTAGAATAAATCAAGAGTTAAAGGCCTGAAGGCAGGTTCAAGGAATTAAGATGAAGATGCACCGACGCATGCCTCTCCTGCTCTACGCAACTTCAGTGGGTGTTTGTCAAGTGGAAGAAGGCAGCTCCACAGACACATCCCTGCCACCTGCCTCAACTCACCTCATGGTGGTGGCACTGGCCTGCTGGACACCCTGCACAGCCACCTGGCCCGTTGTGGCCATGGTAGGACGGAGAGGGCTGGCCCAGCAGTAGCAGTGCTCCCACTCCAAGTAGCTGCTGCTGGACACCGTTGGCCCTCGCACACTCACTGCCTCCTGTACAGTGAATGAAAATAAGCCTTGATGGATCTTTTAGAGCAAAAATACACATAAAACTTAGTTTTATTTTGGGGAAAACATGGATAACTATTTTTAGCAGTATTATTTTGGTGGGGCTCCAAGGGCTACAAAAAGGAGAGTTGAGTCCATGTGTAGTCCTGGGAATACATGGTATTCACTCCTGCTATAGAGAAATTAAGTATCATGGGCATGA
This sequence comes from Laticauda laticaudata, assembly GCA_004320025.1. Lineage (NCBI taxonomy): Eukaryota > Metazoa > Chordata > Lepidosauria > Squamata > Elapidae > Laticauda > Laticauda laticaudata. Next base: position 21,435 of record BHFT01035775.1, read on the forward strand.
ATGTGTATTTTCTGTTTTGCTTTTTACAAGTCGATATGTAACTAAGTCAACAAAGCTGTCTGCAGTGCAAAAGCCATGAAATGAATGTTAGAAGATTTGGCAAGTGCACGTATCCCACTCATCTCAGTGCAATCTGAAAAGTGCATGTTTGGGTTATATAATGTTGTTAATTTGTTTTAGTTTTAGCAAGAATAATTTGAAATCTTTTGCATTGTATTCTGGAAAAGAAAGAAAATCAGACACACAGCTTACAATTTATGGCTTATTGCCCTTTGTCGAATGATCACTCTTTCTATCACTTTTCTATCACTCTTTCTGTCTCCTTTGCTCCACCTGTGCCAGCTACAATTCCATATTTGGGCAAATCAACTCAGTTTCCTTCAATTTCTAACAGCCTCTGCCAATCCCTGACTCAGCTTTGACCTAGAGGTAGAGGAGCTGATCTTGTGATGCAGTGGGAAGCCAGGCCCTGCAGTTCACCCAGCTCCAGATGACCACCCAAAGAGTGGAAGCAATAGTGGGCCAGCTTGAGCCTGCCAGACCACCCTGGATTAGATTTTGTTATTGCATTTTTCTAGGCAGGCCTGTGTGTAGTTACACAGCCTCATTTTCTGAAGTGCTTACATTCAAAACATATCATTTTCTCTTTTTAAAAAAGTGCTTATTCTAAACAAATATAATTTATTTAATTATTATGACACTGAGATTTTAAATAGCATCACGTTTGTTTTAATCTAGAAGCTCTTAATCTGTGTCTTTTTGTGTTTCTTATAATCTCTCCCTTCCCCGTCCCCTCCCCCCCTTCATATAACTCACAGGCATGAATACTTTAGAGATAAGTCATGTATGAAAGATTTAAATTTTGTTTAATTTGGGGGACAAATAGTTCAAAGGAGTAGTCCCTTTCTTCCGTAAGGTCGGATGCAATCTGTGGGTGTGGGTGTGTAATCAAGACAAAATCAAAAGCAATATTTAGCATTCTCCCCCCTCCCCCCCATACACTGAAGTGTGTGACCTGAGGCAATGTACTCTACACTTGATGTTTTCTAACTCTGGACTACATTGGGATGCACTAAATGAGAGAATCCATGTGGATTACACACTATTCAATATAAATACCCCAAGTGTCTCAGGAAATGAATGTTTAAAAATAAAGCACTTTTGACCAAATAATCTGGGAAGTAAATTATTTGTTAAAAAAAAAATAGTTGGGTCTTTAGAATTAGGTGATTTTATGAAATATCTATCTTCAGACACACAGAATACCTCTATCATTTAAACTGGTTTGTGCAATGTGATGCAGGTCTCTTAGCACTGACAAGCTCCCTTTCCATTCAGTTTTGCACCTAGAAAGAAAAAAAGCTTGTACCAGTCTCCAGTATCTTTATTTCTGTATAGTCTGCTGCCTTCTAAATTGACCCTATGACCTTCCATAGGAAAATAAAGATGAATGGAAGCTACAATGCAGTGTGTGAAAGTGAGCAGACTTACCCAGGTAGAAGCAAAACATTATGGAATGTGAATGCAACAGCTATATTTCTTTCTTCTCTCCAGTTTGCAGTCTTAATATTTTGGGTTGATGAGTACCTTATGGTGTAGCTTATGAGGAGGAAGACATTTCTATGTGAAGGGTACAATTTCACATATTTTGTTGGGCTAGACGAGCAGAAACCAATTGATTCTAAAGCCCTAGCCATCATTGTTAGAAGCATATGGGTGCTGAAGTCCAACAATTCAGGATCTATTTGGTTATTGCTAGAACTGGAGGATGAAAAAGCAAAGCTTTTGTTTTTGGTGGTAGCTATTTGGTTCCTAGAATATATATTGCCAATTCTCACATAAGCTTTTGTATCATGCAGCAATAGAATTGACTGGCTACTTCCAATCACTGGCTTCTCTGCATAACTTGGGGATATGTTTTCCACAATTTCCAACCAGTATAACTCAGATGGTGGAGTGTAATATACAAAGCACCAGGAATCTTATGATCTTTCTGAGTCTTAAAATGATTGGGGATTGAACCTCATATGATTTGTGGACTGCTAATATGCCACTGCATCTTCTAATGGTTAAACTTTGCTTTGGATCATTAAATCTTGTTATGTGAGTGAATTTCTTCTATTGTTGATAGAAGTTGGAAGACAGCTAACTATAATTTCATGAATTTCAAAGTAGTGTAGTGTAGTCTTTAAAATACAGGTTGTCCTCAACTCACAACCGTTCATTTAGTGACCATTCAAAGTTACAACAGCACTGAAAAAAGTGACTTCTGACAGTTTTTCACACATACAACCATTGCAGCATCCCCATGGTCATATGATCAAAATTCAGATCCTAGGCAACTGGTTCATATTTTTGATGGTTGCAGTGTCCGAGGATCATGTGATCAGTCTTTGCAGCCTTCTGACAAGCAAAATCAGAGGGAAGCCTGATTCACTTAACTATGTTATTAACTTAACAAATTCAATGATTCACTTAACAACTATGACAAGAAAAGTCATAAAGTGCAGCAAACTCACTTAACGAATGTTTCACTAAGCAACCTAAATTTTGGGCTCAATTGCCATAACTTGAAGACAACCTGTAATGAAATGATTAAGTTCTGTTTTGAGAAAGTATTTGACTATCACTTTTCCATTATAATTTTTTTTTCTGATATGGCTTACCTTTGCCTCCTCTCCTTATTTGTTTCAGTTACTGGTATTGAAAAAAATCTCTGCAATATCTACATCTTCATTGCCTTCAGAGAACTGACTAATTTCACTAAACCAGAGTAACGATGAAATGCAGACTTTTCCTTTTTTGTGCCATTTAATCAGTGGAAATATTTCCCCACAGCCTTGAATAATGTTGAGAATAGAGTGGGTGTAGTTGTTTAATAGTCTCTGAGTATTATTTCCGGAATGGGGATGGGTTAAGACAAATAAATCAGCCTACGCAACTTCTACTGTATATGATAAAATGCATCCTGATTTCTTCATTGTTCCACGTATGTGCTGAAAGTGCCTGAGGGTGGAGCATTTTTCAACTATATGTTGTGTTACAAGATAAAGGAATCCAAACTAAAACCTCTGGAAGTTTTTTGTATGAAGTAAGAAAACAGAATGACATCTCTGAAGGTATATTCATTTTGTAAAGCAGGAGAAAAGATAACTGGAATTTTAGAACACCAGTATATGTTTTTATTCTCTACTATTGTATTTGTAGAATGGTTTATGAAAAATGGATGAGAGGTAAGACCTAATTGTAATCGTTCCCTTTCACTGTGAACAATTCCTGAGAGTGAAATTGTGGGGTCAACTGATCTCAGATATGCCACCTAAGAGACCTATTTAGCCAGTGTTTCTTCTAATGATGTTGTTCTCTTGAGTCACTGAATTTATAAAATATTCTTCCAATGAAAAGCTAGCAAGCAAAATGACAGTTTCAACTATGGTCTATTTCCAGCAAAGCAGTATTTGCATTCAGCAGGTTCTGACCAGTTATGGAAAACCGGTAGCAGAAATTTTGAGTAGTTCAGAAAACTGACAGATACCATCTCTGACTGGAGATTTTACAGTATCCTTCCCCTGCTGCACCCACCAAGCCATGCCCACAGAACTGGTAGTAAAAAAAGTTGAATCCCACCACTGCAGCAAAGTTCTTGTTTCTTACCACCCATGTCTCCAAGAAGCATTCTAATGAAACAAAATAGTTCAATGTATTGGTTGAAAAGATGAGTATTTTACATAGCTAGAAAAGGGTGGAGATCAGAAGTAACTATAGTAGTTTGTCTTTTGATAAATGGATATTTTGTGATTGACCATGTTTTTTTTCTGTGTTGGAAGCATGAAGTGCTTCTTTTTGTGGTGAAAGGATCAGCTGGTGAAATCACAATTGCCCAGACGATGCCCTTTCATGTGTCATAAAGTTGCCCACTGAAGTGGTCTATCTACTCATGGTTGCTTGCTTTCAAACTGCTGGATTGACAGGAACTGGAGCAAATGACAGGAGCTCATCTGGTCACATGGCAGCAACTGGGTTTTGAATATGAACCTGCTGATTGTGAGCCCAGTGTCCTAACCATATGTGAGCCACCACGCTCCTCTGTTGACCATGCTTATCATACAACATACTCTGTCCCAAACACACTTGGAGACTTCTGCCTTAATGTTTTTAATTGTGCCTGTGTCATCACTGTAGACCAAGTTGAAAGTTGTACCTTACACAATATACAAATTAGTCATTGAAATGTAGGTTATTACAATTCTTCATTCTGCCAAAGAACTGCTAAAGCAAGGGCCTGGTTGCCCAAAGCATCTGCATTCAAGCAAATAGTGAGTGGCCTTTACTTATCAATGGGAAGACTGAATCTGAAATGATGGAGTGAACAAATCAAGAGGCAGCAGAAGGAGACACATGTTCCTATGTGAAGAAATACTGAAATTCATAGAAATACTACTGAAATTCAGATGTACATCTTGTTCTGAATTGAAAATTATATCTCATGGAAATGAGAAAACTTGCAAGCATCAGTAAGAATATATATAGATATCTGAGTTGGCCTTAGGTTCTTGGTATAGAGGTAAAAATGTTTTGTAGGTCATTCTCTTTCAAGTGGCAATAATAAAGATTTAGTTTTTAAATATCCACAACTACATGTCGTAACAGCTTTGTATACAAAAATGGGACATTAGAATGAAGAATATTTTTTGACAAACAAGCAAGTTTATTTTGGATTGATGACAGCAACTACGTCTTGAGGATGAAGAAGTGCAATTGTTTTCCCAACAACTGAACAGAATTCTTTCAATTTCCCCGTTAGAAAAAACCTGAAATGGCTTATGCTCTGCAAATATTGCAGACCATGGATGCAGAATTAATTACAGTCATGTCGAGATGAGGTAATGTCATGGGAGCTGATTTAATTTAAAAACAGTGATTTAAAAGTTTAATCACTAGTTTAATAAAGACCTATGTTAGATAGCTGCTGGGTGCTAGGGCTGCTTTTTAAATCTCAATGGTTTCTAAAGCAACCACCAAGATTTACAATCAGAGATTCAGAGGTGTAAATAATAGAATAGCAGGCTTAAAGTTTTCCTTGAATTTTAAAACATACACTTTTTCCTGGCATATGCATCACAGATTAAAGAGGAAGTTAAGAACAGTAGCTACGGTAAACAAACATGCATGTTTTACTTCTACCAAATGAGCACCCAACTGCGAATGTTAATGTGATGATACATACAAACCCATTCGGTGTACCAAATCTGATAAGACAGGCAGTTTAAAAAATATTGGAGACTAGAAACCACAACTAAGTGCATGAAGGAGAGAGATTGGCAGAGCCAAGTGGAAGAGTCAAGCAACAAATCAGTTTAGCATCTATGCAATCACAAGAGGACAAAGTCCCACCACCACCCTCCCTGGATTCCATTGAACTTTATCTAGTTTTACCCAGAGACAAGCTCTTAATTTAAGAAGATTCCTGTCCCTGGGCTTGAGCAATAAATTAGTAATTTTGAACCCTTCGAATGTGGACCTGTGTGCCTGACAGCACAGCAGGCAGGATGGGCTATGCTATAAAAATGGACTTGTTGTCCAATACTTCACTAAGTCTATTGGTGATCTCTTCTATCAAATGGCAGAGTTGGTTCTTCTTATGGTGTTTCCCCATAATTTATATTGGGCTTTAACAAAATGTTCCCACCAAGCAGCTTTGGATAAACTGACAGCATTTTTTTTAAAGTCAAATTTACCACCACCACTACTGCTATGAAAGATGCTTCACTGAGTGCAATGCCACCAGGGTTCACTGCTGCCATCAGTTCCAGCTCTGCTGCTGTTCCACTAGTTGCCAAACAATTGATTGGCATGTTCAGCATTTCTTTGCAACCCACCATTATTTTAAATTTATCAGTGTGGTCCTCCTACAAATTGTGCAGTTGTGATGTGGATAATGTGACTTAACCCTTTCACCAGCATTATGTCTGCAAAGGGACAGCTACTGAATACCCTTCTTTATTAAGATTAACAAGAGTACATGTACCAAATCATAACTTTTATCATATGTGATTCCCCAATGAGCAGCAAACTGTAAATATAAAAATAGAGTGCAAGTTTGTTTAAAATTCAAAGCAATATAACTTGCCATATGGATAAATAAAATTATACACAGACCAGCAATGATGCCATTAATTCTTTCTCTCACCAACAAGTACTTGTGCCAACAAAATTAATAAATATATGAGAAGAATTTAACAATAAAACAAAAGAGTAACTATTAAAAGTACAGTAAAGTACAGTTTAAGCCAACAGAGAAAATGCAGAGTCAATATATACTCCAATAAATACCTAGATAAAATTAGCATTAAAAATGTATTTTATTCCTTTCCTCCCTGCATTTAAAAGTATTTGCATTTCTTCCCCTACAATAGTGCCAGCCTCTTTTTCTAGTTTCTTTTTATACCACAACTTTCCCTATCTTTTATTGCTTGATCTGTTGAAACTCTTGGATGTATAAAAACAAACATTTAAATTATTAACAAGATCCTGACAAGTTGCAATCCTTAAGTAGAGAAGAAACTTGGTAAGAGCATGTCTAGGTTTTCCATTGTTATTCGGGAAAAATGGAAGATATAAAAAGCACAAAATACATTTGCAAGGTAAACTTCTAGAACCTAGCTATGGATGTGATCTCCTATAGTAGGATTTAAGAGTATTCTAATAAGAGCAGAGTCATAGGTTCCTGCACAGCATGCAATTCTGGTGCTTGCTTTTCTGTTTTCCAGGCAGAAAAAGGCTTTTCTATTTGCCTGAGGCTTTTGTTCATCTGATATCTTAAAGATAGTCTTCTTAGTGAGATAGAAAGTACTGTCCTGTGTCATATTGGCTGTTACAGGCCATTGCCCTGTGATACTGAAAAGCATTACAAAATAAATTTAAACCAAGTTATTGGAGAAACTCACAGTCCATCACATTTCATATAGCATTCAATTAATCTGTATATATCTTTGAAATAATATAAAGATCTTTGTAACATCATACCTAGCTTTTTTAAAAAAGAGAATACAATGAGAACCATTTTCAGTAATCAAATATCTGAAATCTGTAACAGGAGTAGACTCTCAGGTTATGAAGTTAAGGTGCAAGTGTACAGAAAAAAGTCACTTTCACATTTGATTGGAGAACTGATTTCACATTTGATTGGAGAACTGATTCTGCCCAAGGAATGAATTTTCTGGACATTGAAATAGAACTATGTCAGGGATGGAGTTTTAGAGTGGTGTAGCACCATCCTATAAAGTAACAGCTCTCATCGCTCACTGACGATATGCCATTAGTCCTTAACTTATGCCAGTTAGTTACCCCACTGTCATCACCACTTCCATTGTCAAGCTTTTGCTCAAATGGAAAGTCAAAATCATCCCTTCATTTGCAAGCTGGGAGCGCTCCATCATGCTTTGCACAGTATTAGATGCCAAAGAACAATGCATTTTTATGGAATATAGGTAGTCCCTTACTTATGACTACAACTGAACCCCCATTTTTGTTGCTGAGAGAATTGTTAAGTGAGTTTTGTCCCACTTTACACTGCAATAGTTAAGTTGGTAATATGGTTGTTAAGTGAATCTGGCTTCCCTATTGATTTTGCTTGTCAGAAGGTTGCAAAAGGTAATCACATGACCCAAGAACACTGCAACCATCATAAATATGAACTAGTTGCCAAGCATCCAAGTATCAGTTGCTAAGCATCCAGTGCTTGCAACTGAGATGCTGCAATGGTCATAAATGTGAAAAACAGTCATCAATCACTTTTTTCAGTGTTGTAACTTTGGTCACAAAGTGAACTGTTATAAATCAAGGACTACCTGCAATGATAATAATAATGGGCCGAGCTTCATTTTGCAATTTAGAGAATTACTTGCATTAATGCTTCTATTATAAATGAATTGTTTATGAAACAGATTCCATTCATTTGCATTCTAAGTACAGATAGTCCTCAACATATCACCCCAATTGAGCACAACATTTCTGTTGCTAAGTGAAAGAGTTGTTAAATGAATTTTCCCCCATTTTATGGCCTTTCTTGCCCCAACTGTTAGGTGAATCACTGCAGTTATTAAATTAGTAACACAATTATTAAGTGAGTCTGGCTTCCCCATTGACTTTGCTTATCAGAAAGTTGCAAAAGGGGATCACGTGACTTCAGGACACTGCAACCATCAATAAATATGAATCAGTTGCCAAATGTTTGAAGTTTAATGACATTGTTGGGATCTGCAGTGGCCATTAAGTGTGAAAAATGGTCACAAGTCACTTTTTTTAATGCAGTTGTAAGTTTGAATGGTCACTAAATGAACCATTGTAAATCAAAGACTATTTATATAGGAAAGTATAGCTGAAGTGGAACAACATTTCTAGATGCAAGTACACAGGTCAGGCTTTGGCTTGAAAAAAATAATTATTTGGGGAAAAGGAGCCATTTGCTGTTCTACTGTATCACTATTTTATTTATTCAATTCATCAATTTATTTAATTTATCAATTTATTTATTCATTCAATTTATTTATCCAATCACTTGATTTTAAAAAGTAAAGTACCAGGTAGGGAGAGCTGGCCAATTGGACTATTTACAATGGACAAAATCTCATTTTGAGTATTCGGCTAGTAGCCTCAATATTAATCCTAAAGGATGAAAAAGCAATATTAATTCTGGTCAACATTTGAAACATTGTTTAGATTTACCTTGACTTGGAAGAATATGAGAAATAATCATTAAAGTGTTAAGTTTATTCAACTTTCTATTCAAAATTTTGTTTTCCTTCATCTACAGTATTTTCTTCCTTCTCCTTTTATTAACTTGGTAAAAGCAGAAATTAGTGTTTACAAATAGCTTTTAATTTGTCACAAGAGTTCTCTCCCCAGCATGCATTTTCAACTATGTTCCCTCAAAATTTCTGCACCAAGTGAGAAATAAGTTCCTAATCAACCTAGCTGACAACTTTATTGTCCAAAAGATAGAGGAGAAAACTAGAGGGACAGCCATACTGGACTTCTCTTACAAACAAGGGAGAAGTGATAGAGAGAGTTGAAACTGCAGGAACCTTGGGTAAGAGTGACCATGTCATACTAGAATTCAACATAACACAAACACAAGCAGATAGAACGTATGATACCAGAGTCTTAATTTTAAAAGAGAGCGTGATATTTAATAAACTCAGAGAGAGAACTTGGAAGTTTCACTTGGATTGAGAAATCACTAAAGGAAAAAACTCAAGAATCTGGGAAACTCTGAAAAATGATCGATCATAAAAGCCCAGACAGCACAATAACCAACTGGGAAGACAAAAGAAGAAATCCAAAAAGAAACCAGCATGACTGCACAAAAATTCTCTGACAAAATGAAAGACCAAAAAGGACAAGCACAAAAAATGGAAAGAGGACACACAACAAAGCAGATATCAGCAGGTAGCCAGAATCTGCAGAGACGAAGTAGAAAGCAAAGGCTCAGAATGAGCAAACTTCAACAAACAGTCAAAGTAATAAAAAAAGTTTATTTCGCAACATATAAATAACAAGAAAAAAATCAGGAACAGTCATCTGCCACTAAAGACGAGAAGGATGGCAATGATAGTAACAGACAGCACAGGAAGAAGCAGCTCATCAACTCATTTTTGATCGGTGCCTTCCACGCAAAAAGAAACGGTGTAGCCCACCTACCAAAAGTTAACTGTAAAAGACAGAGCTTGAACAAAACTTAAAATAGCAATGCAGAAAATGGTTAGAGAATGCCGACCGCTGATCGGATGATTAAATTACTGGGACCTGACTGATCACATCCAGATATCTAAAGGAGCTGGCCAGATTCATCTCAGAAAAACTGTACCACATCAACTGTACCACAAATCCTGGAGCACCGCGGAACTACCAGAGGACTGAAAAGAGCTGATTGGGTTCCACTCTTCAAAAAAAAAAAAAGGGGCGGGAGGTAGAATCGACCCAGGAAACTAAGCCAATCCAGCCTACATCAATTCTGGGAAAATACCCTGGAAAAGAATAATTAAAAAAACAGATCCCCAACAATCTAAAACCAGTAAAGTAATAACTAGCAAGTCGTCAGCACGAGTTTGTTAAAAACAGATCATGCCAAACCAATCTTATTTCATTCTTCAACATAGTGACTAAATTAGAAAACCAGCGAAATACTGTGGACATAACATGCTTAGGCTTCAGCAAGGCATTCGACAAAATAGGCCGCAACCTACTTCTTGGAAAACTAGAAAAAAGTGGGGATAGAAAGCATCACGACCATGTGGATTTGTAACCGGCTGACAAACAGTACTCAACGAGTAGTCCTTAATGGTTCTACTTCTACATGGAACAGCTTGCCTTTGGAAGTTGTGGGAGCTTTATCACTAGAGGCTTTTAAGAAGAGAGTGGACTGCCATTCGTCAGAAATGATGTAGGGTCTCTTGCTTGGGCAGGGGATTGGACTAGATAACCTACAAGGTCCCTTCCAACTCTGTTAAACTGTAATCTGTAAAATTGACGCTTTGGGCAGGATCTTTTCCCTCTGAAAAGTATCCTGAAGCAACAGTCCAAAAAACTGCATCCAGCGAAATATTTTGGGTTGTTTTTTCCTTCCCCATTTCTGCAAATAGGAGGACAAAATATCTTTGAAATGCAGTCAAAAAATAGAAGCAGTTTTTAACATGATGTTGTGTGAGAGATATTGGTTCTTTACACAGTGTAGGAAGCTGGACAGAAGCAGTCCTTGGCTTGCTAAGAATAAAAGTGGCATAGGGGCTATAATAGGTTGCATGGGGTTCCTTCCTTATCATACCTTATTAATTGTCTTGTTTCTAATACTAGTTTGACTTTGTTAAACTAAAAAGGACTGAACCTGATTAGAAAAATAAACCTCTCTCTCTCTCTCTCTCTCTTTCTCTCTCTCTCTCTCTCTCTCTGAAGAGAATGATTTACTTCTTCCTTGTCCTTGCAAGAAAGATATATGGATATGCCTATGAAGTCACAAAGAATTATGTGGGACTCAGATGGTGCATTCCATTTGGTTTTAATAGTTGTGGCCTTGAGTTACAGTTCAATTTCATGCATGTCTATTCAGAAGTAATTTCCCACTGAATTTTGGAGGATTTATTCACAAGAACTATAGGTGTGTTCAAGTAAGATTTAAGCTTTAATATCATGAATTATTTTTTTCTGAATTCTCCTAAACCACCCCATATGATCTAAGAAGACAGGTAAGTAGCTGAGAAGGCAATCAGGTAGTTTATTGGTCCTTCCCAAATGTATGTTATGAAGGTGTTTTTTTATTATAAAGAATGTAACCTATCTAGGAAAAAATGCATACCTGTATGGATATCTAATATCAAATTATCATCAAACCTGGAAGATAATTTAATACAACAAAAGCAAACTCCAATCTTTAAAAAAAGCATTTAATAAGAATGGAAAATACTGTTTGCTTTGGAAAGATTTATGGGGATGACGTAATTATCTTTGCTTTTATAAACTCACCTGTTTTTCCTCAGGGAGACTAACAATTTTGACTAGCTGTTCAGAGGCAGCAAGATAAATTCAATAGACAAATTTCACCACTCCAAAAAAAAAAAAAAGGCTAAAAGATGCTTCTGAAACGTATGAAAGAGTCATCCCTTTTATATAACACTGAAGCTTAATTAACCAAAAAGGCTTCATGATATCTGATAATAAATTATTGCAGCATCACATTTTGTTGAAGCTGGATAATTGACAGGATTAGAAAGGTACCATCATAGAATGATTCATTTGAATTCCCCAAATGGGCACCCCCTTGCTTCCTTAAATCCAAAATCAAGCCCCAAAAATAACAACAATATTAGTAAAATAATATTTTGAATAAAAATAAAGCAAAAATACAATTATGTGATGTTACTTATCACAATATCCTTAATTTAAAAGGCAAGCTAGAATTAGTTAAATTAATCAAATTTAATATTATTTCATGTATAATGTACTGTATGTGAATGTATTTAGGATAATGATGGTTGAAAAGTAGATTCTTTTAATATTTTAATCTGATTTGGATGAATTTTATTCTGAATTTTACTCTGACTGAAACATGATACTATAGTCAGATTACTGGTTTGGAAGGAAAGCTGATTTCAGAACAAAAGTGAATAACTTACATTGAAATATCTAATGAATTTATGACAGTGGTATAAGTTGGACACTTCCTGATTAGCTGATCCTTTTTTGTCTACTCAGGAATAAATCCCCTTAAAAGCAATAACATTTTTCAAAATGCCCAGCATTGTCATCTTAAACACTCTTGCAAACAGCTCATCCTAGAACAGGGTTCACCAACCTTTTGGACCTCAGAGAGCCTGGGAAAATCCCCCCAAAAAAGTCTGCTGGAAAATTCCCCACACCGTTTTCCTACCGATTGATCATTCTTTATTTGGGATCACAGGATACTGTCTCCAGTTCCATTCTCAGGGGGAGAGAGAGAGAGAGAGAGAGAGAGACTTTTGGCTTCATGCAAGGAAATCAGCAGAAGAAGTCTTTGTTTCTCTCTGCCAAACTCCACCAGAAATGAGCCTTTGCCGTCACAGCCTCTTGGAGCAGGATACCTTGCAGGGTTCCAAAGACTCATTTCTGGCAGAGTTTGGGGGAGAGAAAGAAAGACTTTTGTTACTTTCCTTGCATGCAGACAAAAGCAGAAGAAGAAAGAAGCAGCCCAGTGGCCAGGTGAGATGTGGGCAAGTGGGGCAAGTTCCCCCCTCCGCCCTTTCCCCCCTCCCCTCACTACCTTGTGTTGTTTGCAATGTAAGCGACACAAGCCTTGTGTTCCCGTAGGCCATGTGGGCGATGCAGCCTTGTGTTCCCGCGCAGCCTGGATTAATTGCTTTGGGGGGTGCTTTGGGGGTGACATTTCTCTGCAGACCACCAAAATTTTCTCATGGACCACCAGTGGTCTCCAGTCCACTGGTTGGCAATCACTGTCCTAGACAGCAAAAAACTTAATCTGAAAAAATATCAGATTCTCCTCATTTTGCATATAGTTTCATAATTTTATTTTTATAAAAGCCCTGCATTTTCAGATTAACTTTAAAACTACATATATTGTACTGACACAGGAATGCATACGCACGAGAGCTTATTTGCTGTATTAATCTTCTGTGGAAAATTCCAAACTGGCTCTGAAGAAGCTTCATTTTTTGCAGTGTTGTTAGGATACAAATAAGGGATCTTTATTTTTCTGCAGATAACAATGCCGATACCTGGGATACCTGATACTTTGTGGAAGTGCTATGATGAAAGCATGTTTGTTTGGATGTCTGATTCAATTTCCTTTTAAATAAAGATAAATAGCTTTTTAAATGAAAACCAAGTGGACATTACAGGGAAAAGCATGAAAGATTCATTTAGAAATGCTATTGATGATCAGAAGATTCTTGGATGTTTGTGCAAAAAGAAAAGGGATGAAAAATATGCATAAGGAAAAGGAAGGTTTCTTATAGTAATTCATAAAATGAAATTCCTTTGTTAGATTGCTTGTGCAATATTAAACAATATCCAGGCCCTTTAAGGAATTATGGGAAAAAGTATCCGTCTGGAGACAAAAAGTTCCAATCTGGAAAAAGGCACTGGAGACAAAAAGTAGGCTGGAGGCTGATTGGAAAGAGGATCCATTTATTGATGAACAGAACCACATATTTGTGGTTCTGGTGCAGTTGACAAAAATGGAGTTGAGAGTGAGGGTTTTTTATACCTTCATTGGGCTTTGCACTTGAACTTCCTGTTCTTGTGCAAGAACATGTATTATTTTTTTAAATATATGTTTTATTGGTGCATTTTTCTTTTAAAAAGTATAAAAAATTCCATGTCTATCTGAACAGCATGTTGTCTGGGCACAATTAATTTTAAATAAGGATACAACAATAACCAAAGTCATACTAGTAATCTTAATAAACATATCAATATTAATCACAACATAATAATACAATTAGTTTATCCATCTTGCAAAATTTTCAATACAAATCTCAGCAAAATGTTCATTTTTTATTGTGGCTATCCTACCTATCAACGATAGCTGCAGGTTTTTCCATTCTCCAAGTCTAATTTGATTTGTTGTAACAGTTTCATATAGTTATCTTCTTTAATAATTGCACATCTTGCTGTTCCTATTTAACTTTCTTAACTATCTGAATATCTATCTTCTCTACCAACTCTTTTTTTGTCTCTCTGTAATATTTTTAACTAATACTTTAGTTTTCTCTTTATTCATTTTCAGTCCTGCAACTTCACCATGCTCTGCTATCATTTTTATTAACTTGGGTCCAGATTCTTGTGGTTCTTCTAAAATAAATACCAGGTCATCTGCAAATGTCTGTAACTTATATTTTTCTGTTTTTATTTTCATTCCTTTTATTTCTGAGTTTTGTCTAATATTTCTGTTTCATACTTCCAATGTTAATTTAAATAGTAGGGGGGACAGCAGACATCCTTGTCTCGTGCCTTTTCTTATGTTAAAATTCACTGTCATATCCCCATTAAATATCACTGTTGCAGTTTGTTTGGAGTATATTGCCTCAGTCATGTTAATAAATTTCTCCCCAAAGTCCATATACAGTATTTTAATTGTAATAACATAAACTGCCAATTTACATTATCAAATGCTTTCTATGCATCTAAGAATATCAATGCCATTTGTTTTTCAGGATGCATTTCATAATATTCCAATGTGTTCAAAATAATTATATTGTTCTTAATTTGCCTTTTAGGTAAAAATCCATTCTGATCTGGATGTATAAATTCATTCAAGAATCTTTTAAATCTGCAATTAGTGAAGCGTATATTTTGTAGTTTGCATTTAGTAGTGATATTGTCCTGTAGTTTTTTATCTGCATTAAGTCTTATGCTTTTGTTATTAAGAACATGTATTCTACTGGCTGTTGTCAGACTCCCATCAGGCCATGTAGGGGTTATGTAGGGGTCATAGCTGGCTCTATAGGCAAAGTACAAATCCTCGGTGTTTATCTGAACTAAGTTTGGTTGAAGTTTCTGAGCGTGATGCAATGAAAGGGCGTTGGGCAATTCCTGTAGTGACTGAGGGCTAATCCTACCTTTTTTCAGACCTTGCTTCAGGGAATTTCAAAATATCCTCTCTTGAATGGATTTCTGCCTACAGTATTTGCTTTGCCTATGAATAGAGCTACCTAAAGCACCTGGCTTCTTTCAATAAGCTCTTTATCTTTTAAGTGCTGACATCTGCTGTGGGCTAAAGGAAGGTGGGGGCTGCTTTCAGTCTCCAAGAGCATGCCTCTTTATCTTTCCCTCTAGGGAAATACAATAATCTGCTTTTCCAATGTTTTCTAAAAATATTTCATTCTTTGGGGAGGGGGCTTCCCACAATTCCCCTCCTTTTGCCAAAATACGAGTGGCTGACACACATATTTTTCTGACAAAATTGATCAAACTGTAGATGCAAAAGGGAAGGCATTGATAGTAGCATCAGAAAAGTATCCCTTCAGTGGCTCCCAAAAGGTGAGCTTTCAACCCATGAAGGCCTAGCAGTCAGGGCAAAAGTTCTGGAAAGAAATTTACAGTATCTAATTTTCTGTGCCAATTAATTTCACTTTATGTGAGCTCCCAGTCAGGTTTGAGGCAAGCATAAGCCCCAAATTCTTAACAGCCATGGTTTTGTTTTAGTCAATAACTACTGGCTGCCCATTTCCAAGGGTTTCTTCCTTGAACCTGTGTTAGCTCTTAATTTAGTGCATCCAGAGTTTATGAAGCTAAATTGAGGTTAGCCATTGTGTAATCCAGGCTCTTAGTATTTTGAAATTTGCACAGTGAGCCCTGGGACTCCTATTAATGAGACCACTCATGCAACATATCCTGCTTTATTGAGCAGCATCATTTGTGAATTAAAATCAGGGCTTGGGGTTTGGAGATCTCTTTTCTGCTATCTGTTCAAGTGAGGGAATTGCATGGACTTGGCAGAGAGATATGATTGCTTGGACCTTAGTTCCACAGAGTAAAAACCAATCTAGGGGAAACTTTGTCTGGAGATAAGTGAAGGGGATAGTCTCAATCTGATTCTGAATGATGTGTGTGTTTATGTAGCTACTTCTACAAGACAGATAATACAAACATGCTGGACAAATTTCCTTCCCACCAGAGAGAAATCCAAGGTATTCAGGGCTTGCTGTGCCAACCATTCCCAAATGCCATCCCTAGATGAATCTATTTAACAGATTACAACATAAATGAGGCAATGAATTTCTGCCGTTCCCCCATAGTCTTTCCAGCTGTCTTCTGGGGATTGAAAAAGTCTTTTAATCTTGACTAACTCAGGATCCCCTCTTTCATGTCTGCTGGGTGTCACTTGTCTAACTCAGGGTCCCCTCTTTCATGTAAGCTTGGCTTGTTGGTAAGGCCAGTCAATCAGGCTTGGGAAAGTCTGCTCCATTCTGCTTGCTGTGATGACTTTCTAGTGGATAGCTGGATCCAAATCCAATTTTTGGCTCAAATGAATGGAAGGTCTCCTCTGGAGGTAGCATCTGGGTCAGTGTGCTCTGTTTTCAAAGGTTGCAGAGTTGTCTGTGCAGGGCTGAAAGACATGAGAACAGGACCCCCTGCTCACTTTGGGGGTGATCCTCCCAGAAAAGGCATTGTTGGAGGATAATAGATGGAGAGGTGGAGAGACAGTTTGCAGACAGAGTTTGAAAAAAACATTAAGGTTAACATTGTAGATGTTAAATAGACAGATAAAACCGATTAAACCACATACAGTAAGTGCAAGAATGATTTTTTTTTTCCCTGTGAATGAACTTAAAACACTCAGAATCTTGGGCTATTCTTAAAGGTACAGAGAGGGAAGGAAAAAATGAACAGCATTCTCTTTCCCCTGTCTGCTGGCCAGACAAACTAGGGTGAAGTGTATTTGTTTCTTTTCATTGCTTTAACTTTTTGTCAGAACATATTGATGAACTGGAATAGAGCTTAGTAACAAAGTTGTCCAATGAATAGGCATGGCAACAGATCAGCCAATGGGAGCTGAATTGGAAAGTGAAACTAGAAGTAACCTGGATGTGGCTCTAGTCTCTGCTCTGAATTCTGTAGCTGCTGCTTGTGTTTTTGCTTGTAACCTTTATCTCATTGGAATAATCTGCCATTGGTATTGTAAACTTTACTTCAAATGTTATTATGTATATAAAGAAGTTAATGAATCCTACTGAATCAGTCATTTGTGTGTGCTTTCTGGATTTGAATTTCTGCTGCAAAATCTACCCCCCCCCCAGCAATTTAAAATTCTTGTCTCAAAGGTTCAGATACATTTTACAGTTACACTTACCTTGAGGCCACACAAAGACTTTGACACACATATACATACAAAGACAAGGAAAACAGAACAGGAGAGGAAAACAGAACTCTCAGGTTTACACTCTGATCATTCCCACCATAAATCTGTTAACTCTAATGAGGGAAGGCACAAATCTTAATAAACATATCATGTGGATGCATGGAAGACAGAGAGGAAGAGAGAAAACAAAACAAAAAACAAAACAAAACCAACATTCCTTTTTATATATTTCCCTTTTCTTTCAAGTACCTTTATTTAGCCAAATTGGTTTTCCAGCAAAGCCCACTCTTTACACAGTTTCCTTGCTCACATCTTCTCGGGCATCTGCCATTCATCACAACCCTCAAGCCACAGCTTTCCAAATTCCCCCTCCGATGTGGGGTTCACTTTGGCTTAGCTGGGCCACAACCATCAGTTTTTGGACAAAAAAATAGTCCGGGGGGACTCTGGTTCCCTCACAGAGTATGGGCAACTCCCTTTGTAGGGAACATAGCCATCAGTTTTTGGACCAAAAAGGGGCCTGGGAAGACCTGCTGCCCCTACACAATCAAGTACAGGCACCTCCTAACACAGCCATCAGTTTTCAGACCCTCAGGGGTCTGTGAGAATCTGCTGCTTTTTCTAAGCAGTCGAGTATGGGTTAACACAGGGCTTTGCTTAGTGACTTCCCAGCTGGTTGCCCAAGTTCAACTCTCTTATTCACTTTTCCATTCCATTTTCACACACAGGTCATGTGCTCTGACAAATCCCCTGCACTCTTCAGACTCTGTTGGTAGAACAGATCTTTCTGTGGTTAGGAAAGGTACAGAGAGAGCAGGATCCAGCTATGATTGGGAGAAGGGTCCTTTCACTCACACAAAGGCATACACACATTTCACTTGCTTTTCTGGGCTTTAAAAATTTAGAGGTACTCACCTTCTTTCCAAGCAGCCTTTGAGTTCAAAATTCAAAACTACTTTATTATCCTTGCTCCAAACAGCTAAGGTCCAGGAGAATACACCCACAGACTCAGTGGGTCTGTTGCGGCAAGAGAGGCTTACCTCAGCCAAGTCTGTTGGTCAGGCTAGCTTGGAGTCCCATCTGGGGTGCCAAATTGTGGGAAGAAATATCCATCTGGTTTAGTTAAAAGCTGGGAGAAAGGCACTGGAGATAAAATGGAGGCTGGAGGCTGATTGGAAAGAGGATCCATTTATTGATGAACAGAACTACATGTTTTTGGTTATGGTGCAGCTGACAAAAATGGAGCAGAGAGTGAAGGGTTTTTATACCTTCTTTGGGCTTAACATTTCCCAAAAATATTTCATTCTTGGGGGGGGGGGGCTTCCTTCAGATGCAACAGTTTTTAGGATGTCTTCTGGTGACAAGAAGGCCATTTTTTACTAATTTTCTTAATGTCAAACCATTCCACATCATGGAAAACTTGCATACTTTTTGGAGTAAAATGAGAGACAATGTAGACAGCTGCAAGGAATAGAAATAGATGGGAGAACAGAAAATGGATTTAATGCAGATTTGAGGAATATCCTCTATTTCTAGTAGTGGAGAAAAAAAATCCTTTTTGTTCAAAAACTGTCTTCCCAAAATTTAAGATTGGTTAACTTTTGTAATAGGTTTTGTATTGAAAAGAGAGGTAAATATTAAATCAATGTCTGATGTCAATAATGGATTAGCTAGGAGGAATTTGAAATTTAATCCAGGCAGAAGGAAGTATTTTGATGAGTGGTAAGGAAGTCAACAAAATGCAAAGGAAAGGAATATGAATGTCCATCTTTCTATGCTCCATATTGAATTAATAGTAAACACTTTTGTGAAAAAAACACACACAAGAGTTGAGATTTCTCATGGGTATCATTTCCTTCTTTAATCCAAGTGCTTTAGTTCTGCAGGAAATAACATTCACATCTAGGGGTGTCATTTTTCAATAGAGTCTGACAGGTCCCTGCCTGTGAGCCTGGTATTGGGCACCCTTTCAGCATTGAAAAAGTTACTTTGTTAGTGAAGGATATCCTGGCAGGATAGATAGACTGAATAAAACCTATTTGGAGTGTTCAAATTCTTTTATGTTTTTCAAGATAATGCTTGAAAAACCAGTGCTTTCAAGATGAGGCTATTATCTCCCGATTGCTTATTCTGTTCCTGCATTTTGTAGAGAAAAGGATATCCAAAGATTTAAATACTGGGCAGAAGGGTACTAAGGGTGTACTAAAGGTGACTGTTGAAAAGGNGAGGGTGGTAAAATCAGTTGAAAAGGTCTTGTATACACATGGCACATTGTACAGTATATGGCTTACATCAAAACATAAAATTGCTCTTGTTGGAATATTGTTAAATAAATATTCAAATAATCACTGCACTCTTATTGAGAGACTGATTTGGGTCTCCAGTTCAGGTCAAGCGATTACTAATAAACATTTATACATATAAAAGTGTTTATAGATGGTCTATCTGGCTATTATGATATTCTTTGTAACCTCTGATTGAATGTTTTCACTTTTTCCATGATGTGCATTTGAATATCAGTGGAGCATGCAAAATAAAAGATTAAAAAGGAGGTGTTGGTTTTCCAGACAGGCAATTTGCCTGTCATTTGTATGAACTTCTCCAAATTACATGGCTTGATTTTAATATAGACCAAAAAATAAAAGACAGCTAGTCTTAAACCTCCCAATGGCACAGTAGGGGACCTACATAAGTGTATAATGAGCAGCAGAAAACTGTTATGAACCTTGAACTCTCTTTGTTGTTTAAATGACCATCTACAGAACTTTTGCAAGGAGAAGAGGCTGTTTTACAATGGTTTCCTTCATAGGAAAAACTATGCCTGATAAGAAATTCATGTCAGGAATTTTGAAACCAGAATTGATTTTGCACATACAATAGAGGGCACTAATTATAGACCTGGATATGTCTAGCCTCCAGAATAGGAATAGTAAAGCTACTAGAATCCAAGAACAGTATTTTCTTTCTGTGGTTAACAATCCTGATTTGTTGGTGGTTTCCTGTATTTATGGTAGAGTTGTTTTTTCAAAAGCCACACTAATTCAGTATGCTTTCCTCCAATCATATTCTTGGAAAATGTTTCAGGATATTATTAGCTACCCTACATAAAATCAAAGACTGGTGGCAATATTGTTGCAACTTACCAGAAAGTCTGGACCGTTATTCTTCCTTAATGCAGTTTTATGGCTCAAATACCCAAAATTTTATTTAAAACAGGAATTCATGTAGTAGCTGTCAGACAAAAAGTTGGATGGGAGTAAAGAGACAAATTGCTACAACTCTGCAGGGTTCCTGTGTAAACTCTTTGTTGTTCTGCTGAATCCAGAGGTGATGAATGTTTATGTTTTTACAAGAGGATTATTTAAAAAGAAATTCTAAGAAAAAATGGAGCCTGTCTGGAATTTTACTGGGAATGGTACAGAGATTTTGGAAAACATGGACAAAGGCTTAATCCATGCTAGTAATAAAAAGGGCTTATCCATCATTATATATTTTCCCCTCTAAATATGCAGCCACAAGAGTATCTACTATAGTGCCTTGCTGAATCACATGAAATGGCATTTGAAGGCTCAGAGGCCAAGTCAAGCTCTTGTATTCATTGGATGGGCACTTTGGAATGCTTATTGATGATGTTACTGATGTTCACATTGTCAACAACCCCATGAAGATAGAAGTTTGCAAACTAATCCCTATATGGACTCTTCACTAAATAATACACCATTTAGAAATAGTAAGAGGACTGCATTCAATTTATATGTAATCTACAACTTAGCAGACTCAAATAAATTGAAGACAATGCCTCTGTTTTTGAGGGCTTACCTGTTTGCATTTAGAAAGTCAATGGATAAACTTAAAGAGAAGGTTGCAAGTGGAAGGAAATGTTGGATTTGACGTCTGTTCTCCCTGTGCAATGAATGATTTTCCACTCCCCTCCATGCAGGGAGGAAAAATCCTGCGTGCCAGAGGAACAGATCTCAAAACTGCCCAAAACACTAGCAGATGCCATCGTTCTTGCAGTCATTCTCATTGGTAGGCCAGGTGGCCTACCAATGTGGTAGTAAGTGTGGTAGGATGTTTGGGCCTTCTCCTGGTGCACCGGCTAATCACCTTCATGGTCACTTATTGACCACAACTGGGGGAGCTGGGATTGCAGTAGTTGAGCAAAGTAGTTATATGACATTTTGCTTGAAGACTACCATACTTAATAACCAAAATTCCAGGCTCAATTGTAGTTGTAAGGGGAGGACTGTTGATAGAAGGCATATACAGTATTTCACATAAAAAGCTTGGAGCAATACTTTTTTTTTTGGGTAGTTCGTGAACTGTGTTATTCCATATGGAAGTACATTGTAGTAATTTGGTGATGTGTAAATTTGTCCATCTGCCTGTATAAATAAGTGTTTAATGGAACTTTAAAACAATATTTTGATTGAGAATTCTGGAATCCTGATATATTTGACAGACACCAATTAGGCAAAGTGATACTGAAGGCTGTAGCCTATCATGATGCTCAATGGGAGTAATATTAATATTCATTCCATAATTGCTATAACCAGCAATCAAGCTGGTGGGGGAATTCTGGGAGTTGTTTAAAGTTTCTTAAAGTTGAAAAGGTTGAGAAATGTGTCTAAACCAAACAAATATGGCTTGTAACATACATCACCCAGATACATATTGTTTCTTTTCTTTCAATCTGTCAGCATTCAATAGTCTTGATACTTTGTTCTTAAAATCTCCAAACCAAGCAGCTTTCACATGACTGAACAAAAAATTGATATCTATTCTGACGTTAGTTTGGAAGGTTTTTAAAAAACTATGAGCATAGCTTTTTCATTCTAATAATTTCCCACACCCACGTCTTTCCTAAGCTTTGTTAAGATTGTCAAAATAAAGCCAAATTTTAAACTACTGATTAATGTACACTATACTTGGTATTTAAGCTCCAGATTCTAAATTTTTAATCACAGAGGGAATCATAGTTCTAACCTACTTCAATAACAGGTAAGGGTGTTTTTTTTTTTGAAGCCTTTGGTTTGTATTTTCACCATCATCTTCAGGGTTATGGAAATTTAACTTTTGTTGAAGTTTTATTATATTTGATGTGTAAAGGATAGGAAGAAAATTAGAAGCTATTAGAATTCCTTCTAATGACATTCTCAGGAAGAAATTCAGAACAGTTTTATATATGTTAAGTTTATCTTGCAAGGCTGTGCAATGTGAACAACATCAAATAAGCCCTTTTGAATGGACAGCCTTGTAGGGAGCAGCCAAGAGTCACCATTCTTATTTCAGAGGGAGATAGCGATAACCAAGTAAGGTTTAAAAAGTTCAGCAAGCAATTGGCATCAGATGTCACATTATATCACTTTGTAAATAAGCCAAGTGTCAATTCCAGCTGATCTGCCTTGTTCCTTTGCCAATGAAAATGGCTAAGCAATCTAGGGATAATCCTTCTGGAGTTTGTTTGGTGTTCACGGGCAAACTGGCTGTATTCTCCTAAAAGGTAGTCTAAAGCTAAGGTAACATTTTAACTCTTCTGCAGATTATGAAATAAATATGCCAGAGTTCCTGGTTTGAAACCTTGCAAATTTATATTTGTTTTAGCAATGGCTAAACTTCAGATAAGAAATCAGAAGGAAGCTTTTGTAATTTTTATCAATTTAGGTCTTCTTAAAATTTCAAAGGAAATTTATATTTTAATAAGTGGGATTATTTCTCATTTAACAATCAACCAAATGCATATAAATAAGCCCCCCCCCCCATGTTCCCATTGCAATTAGAGTTCTGAATTTAGCTCTTTGCCTGTATTTGCCTATAAGATGAACCTGCGAAGTGGCCTATCATAGTTGACATTCCTTGGTTGCTCAGCACTGGTATTCCAGACACTTTTAGAATGATATTTTGATGAGGAATATTTCCAGATATTCTCCTTTAATAGGAGACTTGGTCACTTTAGAGCAACAGCTGTGCTCTGTTACATAGGATTTACAGATTCAGAAATTCCAATCTTGGAACCACACACCCTTTTAATTTAAATACAGTGTCTCTAGAGGAAACAAATTCAAGTTTGTAGATCTAATGTTCTGTGTATATAACCCACTCTCCATGATCATTTTCTGATTTGGTATGGGTAGGTCTATTCGATGTAAATGACCTTTAAACGGATCTCTCTTTAGGGATTTTCTAATTCTTGTATCAGAATAGTATGTTAAAAAATTAAAGAAATATAATATCTTAATTTTGTTATAACATTACCCAGAATATGTTGTTTGGAACAATAATCTCATCTTTACACTATTCC
Organism: Laticauda laticaudata; assembly: GCA_004320025.1. Lineage (NCBI taxonomy): Eukaryota > Metazoa > Chordata > Lepidosauria > Squamata > Elapidae > Laticauda > Laticauda laticaudata. The sequence goes on from BHFT01035775.1 coordinate 45,089, forward strand.
ATGTAGAACTAAAATCAACTTAGCATTTCTAATTAGGAATAGCATGTAAAGCTCTGCTGTACATTGTGTTGAAAAGGGAATTTTTGTTATTGCTACACTGGTAAAAAATGCTCATCTTCTGAATTTGGAAGTTGAAGTGGATCCAGAATGCAGGGGTATGGGCAGTTACGCTATAGCATGCTTTGTGAACTGCCTTGGTTACCAGTAAGTTTCCAGATTTAATTCAAGGTTCTGGTTATTCCTATAAAGTCCTTCATGGCGGGGGGCTGCTTCACTGAGGATTCATCTGTCTTCCATGGTTGTGCCTATCTTAAACTATCAGGCAGAGTTATACGCCCCAGGTCTCTTCCATTAAAGACTGTCATCTGATGAAGTTCAGGAAGTGTGCCTTCTCAGTCACACCTGCCCTTAAGAGCAATCTCCCTCTAGAGATTTATGTAGTCCCCACTCTCAGTTTAAAAGAGCTTTTTTAAGGTGTGTTTTTTTTCCAAGGACTTTGGCCAGAGAGCTTGTCTCATTATTTAGGTTGCTGTTATTCTGTTAATCATCTCTACTTTTGCATTTAAGGAATTTTTGCTTAGAACTTGGACAAGAACCTAATTTCTACAATGTTTTGACAATCTGAGCGCTCCTGAATTTATAATGAATAGCCAGTGGATTTCCTTCTCAGACCCAATTTACAGAAGTGGAAGCAATCAAATATAAATAAGATTGAAGTTAGGACTATCCTATAATAATCTAAAGCAGGGGTCCCCAACCCTGTTGGGAGGTTGCCAGAAACTGGTGTGCTCAAACAAGCAAAGCCCCTTCTGTGGAGTGCAGGTGGCACATAAAATTGCTCCCCCTCCCGTTCATGGAAAAACCTCTCTCCACAGAACTTGGCCTTGATGCCCAAAAGGCGGGGGGGCTGCTGATCTAAAGGAATAGAAAGCTGTATTGTATAATAAATTGTAATATTTTCCTCAAGTGAAAATTTAGAAAAAAATTATCTAAGTATCTGGATATACTAACCAGAAATTTTTATTCCAAAATAAAAAGAATGTGGAATACAACATTCTCATTCAAATGACTAAATTCCAAAGGCTTAATTTCTATTTTTGATTTAAATGGGTTTCCTTTAAGAATTGTTTATTTATTTAAGGAATAGCATGGTTTGCCTTGGTTTCATTTTAAATTTAACATTTCTTTCCCTGAAACCCTATTTATCCAAGAACTGCATTAAAAAAATTGAATAATGTTTGAATGTTGTCATTTAAAGAAGAGACTGTATTAATTTGAAATGAAAATTCCTAGATGAGCCTTTTTAAAAGAAAAGTTAAAATTTGATTTAAAATTATACTGTATTTATTTAATTTTCAATATCTTTCAAGTAACTATGTTGATGATGATGCTACTTTAACAGTGTTTATCTGGAAGCACCTAGTGACAAGCTTACTAAATTAAAACATTTGTGTTTGAGCAAGCACATACAATACACAATCTGCTTAAAGAATGATTCTAACTAAAATCTATATTTGTTTTGAATAATTATGCTAATACATTAGTGTAGGTCAGAAAGTTCATCCCTACACTGCAGAATATATCTGAGACTAATATTCAGTGCGAGATAATAAACTTTGGATTTACTCTTCATTTTCTGTATAAACTACTGAGAACTTAAATTCAGAGTCCTATCAATGCATTTACCTTCATTGGTTATGGTTTGGTGATAATGAAATGGAACTACATTTCTGGATATTTTACTTGCATCCTACCACTCTATTCGTGTTGAGAGAAGTGCAAACAGCACCAATCATTCAGTTCATTAAGAAATGTGTGAAAAGTTTGTATACACATTTGTCTGGAAGGTGCAGCTCTCTGGTGTCGTGAACTAAGGACTAGGTCTACTCATGCTTTAAAATGGATTTGGAAGGCCTATTCCAAAATGCACAGGGAGAATGAGCATATGATTTCTTTAAAGCTGTCAGACTTTTGCCCCCCAAGCTTCTTCTTGGAAAAGTTCTTAAAACTGACATAGCTATTTAAAAAGCAAGCCTTTAAAATAGCCATGAGCCTTTTCAAATTCATAAAGAACTCTTAAGGGAAAAATGATATTTTAAGAGATACTGCATTTGAATTCCAATGTCCTACAAAGCAAATTTCTGAAATGACTCTTCAACCGTAGTGAATATCATCTTTGTGACTCTTTGACTATAATTCTGTCACAGTTCACCATTTGCTAAATTTACTCTTATAAATATTCAGAATTCCAATTGTTTACATCTTTAATGGGGAATCTGTGGCCTTGTAGATACTGCTGAACTTCTTCTACAAACATTTTTACCTGTGAGCATATTGCATGGGTTTCTGGGAGTTTGTAATTCAAAGCAATACCAGGTTCCCTACACCTGATTTATAATGTAAATTCATAAAGTATTGTATGAAATGCTCAACAAGCCTTTCTCAAGAAGATGCAATCCAGAGATATTCTTTCCTCAGACTTTCATAGTTCTAGAATCAACTCCTTTTTGTAATGTCAGCTTAATTATGGTACAGTTGGAAAACCACAGTACCTACAATTTATCTGACATGCTGCTGAGGTTCTCCTGGTGGGCAGTGCATTTCCCTGTTCTTAGAAACTTTTGCCTTATCTCCCAAACTTTAGTTGCCCTAACTGCTCTTTAAAGGGCAAAATAGTTTTTCAGATCTCTCTTGTAGAAACACCATATTCATTGCGTATGTTTATTTTTTTTTCAGCTATGAGGGAAGTTTTCTTACTCCATGATTTGCTTAGAATGGGGTCCTTTGCTCTTTATTTTCAATATTTTGACTTTGGCAGAAGCGAAGATGTTTGTGATCTTCAACCTGCTTTTGAGAATTGAGGCTTGAAATGGTGATGGTGCAGCTGCTCCTTAACACATACCAGGATGAGGAAAATTCAGCACGAGTTGAATTGTATTTCTTTACGACAGGGGTGTCAAACTTAATTTCATTGAGGGCCGTATCAGGATTGTGTTTGACCTTGGGGGGCTGGAGTGGGTTTGGCCAGGGTGGGCATGGCTAGCTCAACATCATTCGTGTTGGGGGCGCTTGTGGTGGCCCGAGTGCTGTGCCAGAGAAAATGGACTTCCAAGCTCCATTTTCAGCTCCTCCCCAGCTCCATTTTCGCTTGCAGAGGCACCATGGGCCAGTCCTTCACTGTTTTCAAGGTGGTCCTGCGGGCCAGATCTAAGCACCCTACAGGCTAGATCTGATCCCTGGGCCTTGAGTTTGACAGCCTTGCTTTACTACCTGAGAAAATATGGCCTGGTGTTCCTCTTAGATTGCGTTACTATTCTCTTTACTTGAATATGGTAGTATTTATTCTACTTTTGCTGTGTGATAAGACTCAATATCTTTGATAATTACCAGTGATCCAAGGAGTCTGTAACATTTTCCTTTTATGGAGTATATTCAGCAAAGCTTGAATCCCACCCCCATCCTCTGTTATATCCAGTCTGGTAGCTAAAATGCTATATTTTGTCCATTTGGCTCTTAGGGGAATGTCTTGATCTAACTTTGGTTCAATTATTTTAAAATGTTTTGATATTAGGAAACAGGGATTGTTTGAAAAAGCTGGAAGCTTACAATACAATAGTTTAAAGCTTTTAGTTCTAACTTTTCTGCTGAAAGTAGGAACATTTCCGCATGGCATGGTATGTACTTCCTGCCTTCCCCACCATTTGTCTTCATTCCTTCACTCTGTAGAGCAGTGTCAACGGGGAAACTCATGATGAGGTACTCCTTCCAGGAAAGAATGTCATGGATTCAACACCCCATTCTCTGAATCAGTGAAAACAAACTGATCAAAAGCTCTGTTCATCAATGGTTGCACATAAAACTCCACCTTTCTTCTGTTTCTTTAACATTCAATTTTTTTTGTCAATCAGTTTTTCCAGAAACTTCTGTTTGAAGACTAAATGGAAATTCTCCCATATAGAAAAAGCAAGTGAGAAAGTTTTTCTGAACAGAAGAAACAAACAACAGATTTGAGCAGCAGGAGGAGAGGCATTTTCACTATTGGTCTGCCCTCAGTGGTGTATTAACCATTAAGCAGACTAAGCACATGCTTAGGGCACCAGGTCCAAGGGGGGCACTACAAAAACTTTTATGTAGCCTAAGCTTGGCTTCATTTGTACAGTATGTACAAAGAAGGGGGGCACCAAGATTTGTCATACCATGGATTTCAGGTGCTGGGACAAGAAATTTGAGATTATGGTGTCTGTGCTATCTTGCTGAAGTTCAGCTAGATGTTGTTAAAATCTGAAGTTACAGCTATATGAATCTTCTATCGTGTAAATATTCTTTATGATGAAGATAAGTTTCTCTCATGAAAGTTCTGTTTTTCTCTACATTAGAGTTTGGGGTTAGGGTTTTTTGTCTACTTTTGTTTTTTGGGAAGTATGGGTGATTTGAAAGTGTCAGTTTTCAACATATTTTTAAACAGCAGATTTTGGAAAGATTTTGGAAATTGGTGTTTCTTGCCTATAATTTTCTTTTCTGAAGAACTGGGTGGACTACCATGTATTTGCTAAGAGTTTAGTGCTGAAATTCTGCTCTTGTGGAAGGACAACTGCTGGGCCCCTGTTGCCAGGCTTCACTGCTAACTAGAGGTATTTCATTATCATAGATGGGAAAGAAAAGTTACAGCTTAGCAACACTGACAGATAATTCATTGATTTATAATGTAAAATTATTGAACACATTAGCTAGGAGAGGATTAGCATACAAGTGCTTTATATCCAGACCAAGGTTTTAAAATTACTACCATGTCTTTTGTTAAAACTCACCAAAAACCTGTTTTATTTATGGAGCATCAAAAATGTGTTAATTCCTCTGAAATAAAGCTTCACAGTATGCCAACAAGAGATGCAATTATTTTTGCATGTATTTTGCAGATGAGTAAGCAGCATAAATGTCTTTTCCATGGTTATATAATCAATTATAGACAGCCCTATTATTTCTGTGTAAAATTATTGACTCCGAGGCCAGTGCTATACATTGTATGACAACAATATCCATTTGTCCAAATAAAACCCACTAAAGTTCAGGGACCTCACTTATTTCAAGGCTTTTGATTCCTCTCAGTCAGTTCATAAGTAATAAACTAGTTGTTTATTTAGTTCCTACAAATGAGCATTGCCAGAAACAGATGAATTAAGAAAATAAAGAAACCTATTTTCTTCTTGAGATATCTTTGTTTCTTTGACATTATGTATTAGCTCATCCTTGATAGTGATGAATTGTCCAGTACAATTCGTTGCATGAAAAATCAGATGTTTGGAATAGAGCAGAACAGTTAAAAACTAGAGGCTTTCCTTTTATAAGCAATATCTTACAGGTGCAATGATGAAACTGCAAAAAATAAAAAATCAGTTATAGAAACTGTTGATAGCATGAGGAACTTAGATTTGGGAAATGAATGTGATTAGATGTTTGTTATTCCTGTTTGTTTCATTAAAAAAAAGAGAGAAAAGGAATATTAACATAAACTATTTTAATACTATTCTATATTTTCATTGACATTTAATACATGAATTATAGAGGTGGTAGTCAGCTGGTTTGGACAGGTTCAGGTGAACCGGTTGTTAAAATTTATCCAGTTTGGTGAACTAGCTAATCCCACTACTGGCTGGCCCCGTCCCTGCCTGTTTTGGGGGCTGTTTTCTGGGCCATTTGGGGGGCATTTCTGGGCCATTTTCCAGGGCCATTTTCCAGGGCCATTTTCCAGACCGTTTTTTGACTGAAAATGGTAAAAAAACTGCCAAAAATGGGCTAAAAATGGACTGAAAAATGACCCTCCAAACAGCCATTCTTGGCCCTATCTTTGGCCATTTTGGGGTCATTTTGGCCTTTTTCTGGGCTGTTTTCAGCTGTTTTTCAAAACAACCTAAAATGGCCAAAAGAACAGCTGAAAAACAGCCCAAAATTACCAGGAAAATGGCCCCAAAAACAGCCCCCTAAATGGCCAAAACGGACTGAAAAATAGTCAAAAATGGGCTGAAAAACATCCAAAAACAGCCTGGAAAATGTCCTGAAAACAGCCAAAAAACAGCCTGAAAAAAAGCCAAAAACAGCCTGTAAAACAAGATGGAAAATGGCTTGGAAAACAGCCCCCAAACAGCCAGAAAACAGGCTGAAAATAAAGGAAGGAAGAAAGGAAAGAGATGGGGATGAGGAGGAAGGAAGGAAGGAAGGAAAGAAGGAAGGAAGGAAGGAAGGAAGGAAGGAAGGAAGGAAGGAAGGAAGGAAGGAAGGAGCTAATCCAGCTTTAGCTTAGTCTCTTTCAGAATTGCCCGCACAGAAATATTGTCAATCCTTCTCCTGCTATTTATTTATTTTTGAGGGGTGCAAATGAGCTTTAATTGTAAGTTGCTTCTGAGGAGTCAGTGGGATTTATTGCCTGTGACACCACAAATTTTTAACAGGAGGCTGGGCTCTGGAAAGTGTTGGACAATATCATTGTGTCCTGTATATTATTTTCTTCTCTTGTTTTGTTTAAAAATGCCTTGCTTTCCCAATAAGAAAGTTACATTTCCCAACATGGCACTGGCATTTATTTTTCCAATATTTCGCAGTGGTAAATCAGGATGAGAAATAATTATTGGCCACATACACCAATCAAGCATTAATTTCATCTCTTACTATTAGAATATATTTATCTCTGTCATTAGTACCTAGGTCTTGATTTAATTTCAGCTCTAACCGTAGCCCCTTCCCATGCTTATTCTATTTAAAAGAGTCACTGCAGCCATGTGGCAGTGAAGACAGATAACAGAGATAACATATAATCAGAGTTGGAAGGGACCTCATCTAGTCCAACCCTTGCCCAAGCGGGAGACCCTACTCCATTTCTGACAAATGGCAGTCCAATCTCTTCTTGAAAGTCTCAAGTGATGATGTACCCACAACTTCAGAGGGCAAGGTGTTCCATTGGTTGATTGTTCTCATTGTCAGAAAGTTTCTCCTTATTTCCAGGTTAAATCTTTCCTTGTTCAGTTTCCATCATTATTCCTTGTCTGGCCTACAGGCTCTTTAGAAAATAGCTTGACCCCTTCTTCTCTGTGGCAGCCCCTCAAATATTGGAAGACTGCTATCATGTTCCCCTGGTCCTTCTCTTCACTAGACTTACCATGCCTAGGCTGTTACTGTTCTTCATATGTTTATGTCTCCAGTCCTCATCATCCTGGTTGGTCTTCTGTGTACTTTTTATGGAATCTCAACATCTTTTTTATAATGTGGGAACCAAAACTGGATGCAGTATTCTAGGTGTGGTTCTTAGAGTGGTATTATACCTCACTTGATCTCGATTGTATCCCTCTGTTTATGCAACTTAGGATTGCATTAGCTTTTTTTGGCTGCTGCTGCACACTGCTGGCTCATATTTAGCTGGTTGCTCACTAAGATTCCAAGATCCCTCTCACAGTTACTGCTATTTCACCCAGTCTATATGTGTACTTTTGGTTTTTCTTGCCTAAGTATAGGACTTTACTTATCTCTACATTGAATTTCATTTTGTTAGATATGGCATAGTTTCAAGTGTTTCAAGATCCATCTGGATCTTGAGCCTATCTTCTTGGATGTTAGTATATTCTTGCCAGCTTAGAATCATCTGCAAATTTGGTAAGTACCCTTTCTATTCCCTCATCCAAGTCGTTAATGAAGATATTGAAGAGTACTGAGCCTAAGACAGAACTTGTGGCACCTCACTGCTTAAGGCCCTGTCCCACTGGCTGACGGACGCAAAATGTATGCATAAAGGACACAGCAGATGAGCAAAATTTCGGGGGTGCTCCATCCGTTGTCATCCACTCCAAAAAGTGTGAAAATTTGCATAAATAGAATGGAAAAAGAACGACATGGTAGTAGTATTAGCGGGGATGTTAAACGGATGTTCATAGGAAGCCTAGCGGATGTATATTGTATGCAAACCGTTCACTGCGCATCCTTTCTATTTCCGTGCTACGAACACTGTGTAGACGTTCCGTGTACCTTTTGTTTCCTCCCTCTTTCCGTTTTCAGCTGCAATGGATTGTGAGTTGCGAGGATGCCCAGAGGATGCAGAGAGGATCAGTGGACGTTTAACGGATGATAAACGGACATAGAACGTTTGTTGCTTGGATGTCATGTATTTACATCGTACCATAGCAGAAAGTTCATCCATTCACAAAGTTTGTGCAGCTCAAAACTTCTTGGGCGGATGAAATCTCAGTGGACGGATGCTGGAGGGATAGAGCGTATGAAACACGTTATGCAGAGTACACAATTGGATGATCGCACACACAATGGATGCATCGCATTTTCCAACGGATGGCAAGCTTTTTTTAACATTTTACATCCTCTTTGCATCCGTTGGTACAGTGGGACCTGGGCTTTACTTCCCTCCATGTAATCTTAGACCCATTAAGGACTACTTGTTTGGGTATGATTTGTCAGCCAGTTGCGAGTCCATCTAGTGGTGGTACTATGTATTCCGCTTTTTTCTAGCTTACTAAGAAGTAGGTTGTGGTCTACTTTGTCGAATGCCTTGTTGAAATCTAAATACATTATGTCCACAGTATTTCTCTGGTCTACTAATTTAGTCACTTTGTTGGAGAAAGAAATGAGATTGGTTTGGCATGATCTTGTTTTAACAAACCCGTGGTTTATTAAAACAAGACAAACCCATGGTTGTTATAGACATCACATTTGCATTATAGTAATACTAAAATTGTGGGGAACATGGAAACTTGAATGAATGTTTAGAAACAGTTCCACCAAACTAGTGCCTGATAAATAAATTATAGAAAACTTGTGAGAGGTAACATCAAGATAGACTGAGTTAATCTTCCCAGCATCTCCTGCCTTTGTGTTTGAACTTTGTGAAGCAAATTTCATTAAGGGTCGCAACTGGGTTGTGTTTGACCTCAGGGGGCCATGGGGTTTGGCCAGGATGGGTGTGGCCAGCTTGACATCACTCGTGTCATGACCTGTGGTGGCCTGAGGGCTCTGCCAGAGAAAATGGGCTCTCAAGCTTTGTTTTCAGCTACGACACCCTCCTGCAACCCGCTGCCAGTGACAAAGGGAGCTTGGGAGGGCCACATGCAGCTCTCCCAGCTTCTGTTTTTCTGGCAGAGGCACTGTGGGCCAGTCCTTTGCTGTTTCCAGGATGAACCCATGGGCCAGATCTAAGCACCCTGCCGGATGGATCCAGCCAGCAGGCCTTGAGTTTGACACTCCGTTGTAAAGTCTCCCTGTTTTAACTCCCTGTTTCCCCATCTCTGGAAATTATACAATTATAGATGGAATTTACATGATAATGAATTACAGTAATTGTATTATTTATCAGTTCAATTTTTCCCCGAGTAAACTGTCTGCAGAGTTAGTATGGTTATCTATGCAATTAAATAATTGCATGTGCAAATAGGAAGTATGGTAAATTCCAACTGCAATTAACAAGTTTCATGTGCAATCACTATATTTGCAGGTGCCTAAATTTTTTTTTTAAGAGAAAGCTTGAATAAAACAGATTAGAAAGGGGATGAACCTAGTACAGCAGATCATGTTTTGCACTTCAAATTGTGGCATTTCTAGTAAATGGGTCTTAGCAAATCCTGGAAATACTACATCCTGTAATTCAGAAAAGGAATTACCAGTAAATAGATGTAGCTGTGGATCTACTATCAGCTGGGTGCTAAATCATTGAGTGCTTAACTGTGGTTTATTGAATAAACCACAATAAGCTGAGTATACACAATAAACTGTAAATCATAATTATAAACAACAAAGTATCAAAATTATCATGATTTGTGAGTAAATAATTTTAAAAATCCATATCTTTAATCCTATTATACCTCAGTCTTACACCCTCAGATGGCCTCGGGATATATATATCCTATGCAAGCTGAAAAAACTCAGGAATTTATGGGAGGGTGACTTGACCTAATATGTCCTTTTGAAGAAAAACAAGCTTCATGTATTATAATTCTGATTCACAATAATTAGTTTCTGCAAAAGGAGCATTGTTTCTTAACATCCCTCTACATTCTGTTAGAGTTGTTTTCAGTACCTTGATGAATGGAGTGTTGCTTTGACCAATTTTCTTTTAGTATTGAAATTTGATTCTCTAATGCAGGGGTATCAAACTCGTGGCATCATGTCATGACATGTCTTTTCCCCCCTTTGCTAAAATGGGGTATGTGTGGCCAGCACGTGATGCATCTGGCCCTCGGGCTGTGAGTTTGATACCCCTGCTCTAATGATAATGGTAGTCTGTCAACACTCTTATCTCTGAGGAACACAACCCAGCTGCAAGTTGCAATTAGGAGCTATCTGTTCTTAAATAAATAGCTTTGGCTTCTGTCTCTAAACACCTGGTTTTTCATAATGTAGGGTTCTATTACCTCTTTAATTAGTTGTGCTCTTATTTTACACCCTGTTACATAGACAATACTGGGAAAGAGAAGTACTTGAAATCAATAAGCAAATTGTGTCAGATATTTTGTAGGTATGTTTTGCATTATGAAACTGAGATACCAGATGGTTAGCTAGAGAATTCTGGAAGTCCACACATCTTTTAAATTGTTGAGGTTGAGGAACATTAGTATAATAATTAGTATAATAAGAGTATCAGAATGGGGGACCTGTCTAATTTCTGGAGGGATGATGTTCCAGAGGGAGGGAGCCACCATGGAGAAGGTCCTTCTTCTGGATTCTGCCAGATTGACCTCTTTAGGGGACAGGACCTGCAACATTCCTTGCCTCCCTGCTCTAGTGGATTGGGAGGATGTGACTGGCAAGAGACGCTCCTTCAGATAACCTGGTTTCAAGCCACAAAGGTGACAACCAGCATCTTGAATTGCACCTGGAAGCAAATCAGCAAACATTGCAGCTCCTGCAGGAGAGATGACACGTGTATACCGAGGCTTGCACAAAACCATGTGGGTCACTGCATTTTGAACCAGCTGGAACTTCCGGATGATAATTGAAACTAAAATTTATGTTGCTAAGTAAGACATTTGTTAAGTGACATTTCTTTGCTCCATTATATGAACTTTCTTGCCACAGTTGTTAAGTGAATCACTGCAGTTGTTAAATTGGTAACATGATTGTTAAGTGAATCTGGCTTCCCCACTGACTTTGCTTGTCAGAAGGTTGCAAAATGTGATCACATGACCTCAGGACACTGCAACCTTCGAAGATAATTTCTGGAGGCTTCTCCTCTGGAAATATCAAATTGCCAACTAGAGCATACAAAACTTTTGCCAGACCAATACTCAAATACAGTTCATCAGTCTGGAATCTGCACTGCATATCGGACATTAATACAATCGAGCAAGCCCAGAAGTATTTCACGAGAAGAGTACTATACTCCTCTGCTTGCAACAGAATACCCTATATTAGCAGGCTTGAGATTTTGGGCTTGTACAACCTTGAACTACACCGCCTATGGTTAGACTTAAGCCTAGCACAAAAAATTATCTGCTACAATGTCCTACCAATCAATGACTACTTCAGCTTCAACCAGAACAACACAAGAGACCAAAACAGATACAAACTCAATGTAAACCACTTCAAACTCAATTGCAGAAAGTATGACTTCAGCAACAGAGTGGTCAATGCTTGGAATGCGCTACCTGACTCTGTTGTTACANACCTTATTCCTAAGAGGACTAAAGGGGCATGCATAAGTGCACAATCGTGCCTACCGGACCTATTCTATTGTCCCCATTTATTCGTACCTATTTCCTGTATTCTTACTCATGTTTATACTTTTACCTATTATCTTGTAAGCAATTGACAAATCAAATAAATAAATAAACAAATAAACAAACAAATAAATACGAATCAGTTGCCAAGAACCCAAATTTTGATCATGTGGCCATGGGAATGCTGTAACGGTTGTGTGAAAAATGGTCACGGGTCACATTTTTAATACTGTTGTAACCTAGAATGGCCACTAAATGAACTGTTGTAAATCCAGGACTACCTGTATGTTTTCCCTTAAATGTATAAAAAGTGTTTGTGGGTGGGGGTGAGGAGGAGAATTTGCAGGCAATTAACATTTACACTCACTTTTTTATAAGTTTCAACAAAAATTCTAATCTGAAATACTTGTATTCAACCAGATTCATGTCCTAAGGTTTGCTTATAGCAGTAATTTTACTCCTTTGGAGAAGTACCCATAGGGTGAGAAGTCAAGGGGGGGAGCAAAGAATGAAACATGTTCAGCATTAGGACACAAGTACAAAAAGCTAGGATTTGCACTGCAATACTCTGAAATCTATTTTGTCATTTTTAGGTCATTGAAACCTGAACCTGATGCCTGTGATTCTTCGTATTCTATTATGAATTTTGAAAAAAAATTAAATCACACTCATATCTTTTTAGTGTATCTTTTAAAAGATAGTTGTGTGATCATTTTTTTTTAAGGATCGGAATGTTCTTTTTAAAATGCTTTGATGTTCAAACACAACATAATGTTTTCTAAATTTTGTTTAGAAATTAAATGGAATAAAGCATTTATTTATTATTTGCAACTCCATTTGAATTCTAATGAATCTGTGTGTGGTTTACAAACTATTAGGTTTTAAAAAATGTCAGCATATTTACCAAAGATTCAAACAATAGTAATTGACCTTTAGAATATAGAGTCTTTAATAGCACCAAGCTATTAACAATCAGCTACTACTCTTTCATAACATACATGAAAAAGTGAAGATACTATATAGGTTTGGACTTATTCACCAAGTTGTAAAGTGGAACAGACAATTTAATCATTTACTAGGATATAAATTTCCTTGTTTTTCATATGACCTCCTCCCTTTTCTTCAATTTGCTGCCTTCCCTCAAAACATTATTTTCTGTATTTTAAAGGCCTGTCACGTTGGCCGACGGATGCAAAACGTTTGTAAAAAGGACACAGCGGACGAGAAAATGTTCCA